>JAMWET010002949.1:0-26084 GCA_024036415.1 Prochilodus magdalenae | reverse complement strand
GTACAGTGAGAGTAGACCCTGTGGTTGGGTTAGGGTTAGCTTAGGTGGGGGAGGGGAGCGGGTCATTGAGTGTACAGTGAGAGTAGACACTGTATTAGGATTTGAGCGTACAGTGAGAGTAGACGCTGTGTTAGGGTTAGTTTAGGTGGGGGAGGGGAGCGGGTCATTAGGTGTACAGTGAGAGTAGACACTGTATTAGGGTTAGTTTAGGTGGGGGAGGGGAGCGGGTCATTGAGTGTACAGTGAGAGTAGACCACGTGGTTAGGGTTCGTTTAGGTGGGGGAGGGGAGCTGGTCATTGAGTGTACAGTGAGAGTAGACCACGTGGTTAGGGTTAGGGTTAGTTTAGTTGGGGGAGGGGAGCGGGTCTTTGAGCGTACAGTGAGAGTAGACCATGTGGTAGGGTTAGGGTTAGGGTTAGGGTTAGTTTAGGTGGGGCGGGGAGCGGGTCATTGAGTGTACAGTGAGAGTAGACGCTGTCTTAGGATTAGGGTTAGTTTAGGTGGGGGAGCTGGTCATTGAGTGTACAGCGAGAGTAGACCCTGTGTTAGGGTTAGTTTAGGTGGGGGAGGGGAGCGGGTCATTGAGTGTACAGTGAGAGTAGACACTGTATTAGGGTTAGTTTAGGTGGGGGAGGGGAGCGGGTCATTGAGTGTACAGTGAGAGTAGACACTGTATTAGGGTTAGGGTTAGTTTAGGTGGGGGAGGGGAGCGGGTCATTGAGTGCACAGTGAGAGTAGACCCTGTGGTAGGGTTAGGGTTAGTTTAGGTGGGGGAGGGGAGCGGGTGTTTGAGTGTACAGTGAGAGTAGACGCTGTGTTAGGGTTAGGGTTAGTTTAGGTGGGGGAGGGGAGCGGGTCATTGAGTGTACAGTGAGAGTAGACACTGTATTAGGGTTAGTTTAGGTGGGGGAGGGGAGCGGGTCATTTTAGGTGGGGGAGGGGAGCGGGTCTTTGAGTGTACAGTGAGAGTAGACCCTGTGTTAGGGTTAGGGTTAGTTTAGGTGGGGGAGGGGAGCGGGTCATTGAGTGTACAGTGAGAGTAGACCCTGTGTTAGGGTTAGGGTTAGTTTAGGTGGGGGAGGGGAGCGGGTCATTGAGTGTACAGTGAGAGTAGACACTGTATTAGGGTTAGGGTTAGTTTAGGTGGGGGAGGGGAGCGGGTCATTGAGTGTACAGTGAGAGTAGACCACGTGGTTAGGGTTAGGGTTAGTTTAGTTGGGGGAGGGGAGCGGGTCTTTGAGCGTACAGTGAGAGTAGACGCTGGGTTAGGGTTAGTTTAGGTGGTGGGGGGGGGGGGGTCATTGAGGTACAGGGTAGATTGGGTTAGTGTTAGTTTAGGTGGGGGTGGGGAGCGGGTCATTGAGTGTACAGTGAGGTAGAGACCTGTGTAGGGTTAGGGTTAGTTTAGGTGGGGGATGGGGGCGGGTCTTGAGTGGTGTGAGGTAGACACTGTGTAGGGTTAGGGTTAGCTTAGGTGGAGGAGGGGAGCGGGTCATTGAGTGTACAGTGAGAGTAGACGCTGTGTTAGGATTAGGGTTAGTTTAGGTGGGGGAGGGGAGCGGGTCATTGAGTGCACAGTGAGAGTAGACCCTGTGGTAGGGTTAGGGTTAGTTTAGGTGGGGGAGGGGAGCGGGTCATTGAGTGTACAGTGAGAGTAGACACTGTGTTAGGGTTAGTTTAGGTGGGTCTTTGAGTGTACAGTGAGAGTAGACACTGTTTTAGGGTTAGGGTTAGTTTAGGTGGGGGAGGGGAGCGGGTCATTGAGTGTACAGTGAGAGTAGACACTGTATTAGGGTTAGGGTTAGGGTTAGGTGGGGGGGGAGGGGGGTCATTGAGTGTACAGTGAGAGTAGACACTGTATTAGGGTTAGTTTAGGTGGGGGAGGGGAGCGGGTCATTGAGTGTACAGTGAGAGTAGACCACGTGGTTAGGGTTAGTTTAGGTGGGGGAGGGGAGCTGGTCATTGAGTGTACAGTGAGAGTAGACCACGTGGTTAGGGTTAGGGTTAGTTTAGGTGGGGGAGGGGAGCGGGTCATTGAGTGTACAGTGAGAGTAGACCCTGTGTTAGGGTTAGGGTTAGTTTAGGTGGGGGAGGGGAGCGGGTCATTGAGTGTACAGTGAGAGTAGACACTGTATTAGGGTTAGGGTTAGTTTAGGTGGGGGAGGGGAGCGGGTCTTTGAGTGGGGAGACCCTGTGTTAGGGTTAGTAGTTTAGTTTAGGGGGGGGGAGGGGTCATTGAGTGTACAGTGAGAGTAGACCACGTGGTTAGGGTTAGGGTTAGGGGGAGGGGGAGGGTGAGGGGTAGAGCGGGGTTAGGGTTAGTGTACAGTGAGAGAGAGACACTGTGTTAGAGAGTAGGAGGGTTAGGGTTAGTTTAGGTGGGGGAGGGGAGCGGGTCATTGAGTGTACAGTGAGAGTAGACACTGTATTAGGGTTAGGGTTAGTTTTGGTGGGGGAGGGGAGCGGGTCATTGAGTGTACAGTGAGAGTAGACACTGTATTAGGGTTAGGGTTAGTTTTGGTGGGGGAGGGGAGCGGGTCATTGAGTGTACAGTGAGAGTAGACCACGTGTTAGGGTTAGTTTAGGTGGGGGAGCTGGTCATTGAGTGTACAGTGAGAGTAGACCCTGTGTTAGGGTTAGGGTTAGTTTAGGTGGGGGAGGGGAGCGGGTCATTAGGTGTACAGTGAGAGTAGACACTGTATTAGGGTTAGTTTAGGTGGGGGAGGGGAGCGGGTCATTGAGTGTACAGTGAGAGTAGACACTGTATTAGGGTTAGGGTTAGTTTAGGTGGGGGAGGGGAGCGGGTCATTGAGTGTACAGTGAGAGTAGACGCTGTGTTAGGGTTCGTTTTGGTGGGGGGGGGGAGGGGGGTCTTTTGAGCGTACAGTGAGAGTAGACGCTGTGTTAGGGTTAGGGTTTAGGTGGGGGAGGGGAGGGGGGAGGTTGAGTGTAGGAGTAGACCTGTGTAGTTAGGGTTTGGGTTAGTTTAGGTGGGGGGGGGAGCGGGTCATTGAGTGTACAGTGAGTGTAGACAGTGTGTGGAGGGAGCGTCTTTGAGTGTACAGGGACCCTGTGGGTTTAGGGTTAGTTTAGGTGGGAGGGGAGCGGGTCATTGAGTGTACAGTGAGAGTAGACACTGTATTAGGGTTAGGGTTAGTTTTGGTGGGGGAGGGGAGCGGGTCATTGAGTGCACAGTGAGAGTAGATGCTGTGGTAGGGTTAGTTTAGGTGGGGGAGGGGAGCTGGTCATTGAGTGCACAGTGAGAGTAGACCATGTGGTAGGGTTAGGGTTAGTTTAGGTGGGGGAGGGGAGCGGGTCTTTGAGCGTACAGTGAGAGTAGACGCTGTGGTAGGGTGAGGGTTAGATTAGGTGGGGGAGGGGAGCGGTTCATTGAGTGTACAGTGAGAGTAGACACTGTATTAGGGTTAGGGTTAGTTTAGGTGGGGGAGGGGAGCGGGTCATTGAGTGTACAGTGAGAGTAGACACTGTGTTAGGGTTAGGGTTAGGGTTGGGGGGGGGGGGGGAGGGGGGGGGTTGGTAGACCCTGTGTGTAGTGGTTTTAGTGTAGGGTAGTGAGGTCATTGAGTGTACAGAGAGTAGACACTGTATTAGGGTTAGTTTAGGTGGGGGGGGGGAGGGTCTTTGAGTTAGAGTGAGGGACAGTGAGAGTAGACACAGTAATAGGGTTAGGGTTAGTTTAGGTGGGGGGGGGGGGAGGGGTCATTGAGTGTACAGTGAGAGTAGACACTGTGTTAGGGTTAGGGTTAGTTTAGGTGGGGGAGGGGAGGGGGTCTTTGTGTGTACAGTGAGAGTAGACACTGTATTAGGGTTAGGGTTAGTTTAGGTGGGGGAGGGGAGCTGGTCATTGAGTGCACAGTGAGAGTAGACCCTGTGGTAGGGTTAGGGTTAGTTTAGGTGGGGGAGGGGAGCGGGTCATTGAGTGTACAGTGAGAGTAGACACTGTATTAGGGTTAGGGTTAGTTTAGGTGGGGGAGGGGAGCGGGTCTTTGAGCGTACAGTGAGAGTAGACGCTGTGGTAGGGTTAGTTTAGGTGGGGGAGGGGAGCTGGTCATTGAGTGCACAGTGAGAGTAGACCCTGTGGTAGGGTTAGGGTTAGTTTAGGTGGGGGAGGGGAGCGGGTCTTTGAGCGTACAGTGAGAGTAGACCCTGTGTTAGGGTTAGGGTTAGGTGGGGGAGGGGGGGGAGGGGTTATTGGAGTGTACAGTGAGAGTAGACCACTGTATTAGGGTTAGGGTTAGGTGGGGGTGGGGGAGGGGAGCGGGTCAGTGGAGTGTAGTGTGAGAGTAGACCCTGTGTAGGGTTTAGGGTTAGTGTAGGGGGGGGGGGGGAGCGGGTCATTGTGTGAGTGTACAGTGAGAGTAGACAGTGTGGTAGGGTTAGGGTGAGGGTAGGTGGGGCGGGGGGTCAGATGAGGGTCAGAGTAGAGTGTAGGGTTAGTGAGAGGTGGGGGAGGGGAGTGGGTCTTTGAGCGTTAGGAGTTAGACCTTTTAGGTTTAGGGGGTTAGGGGGGGGGAGGGTCATTGAGTGCACAGTGAGAGTAGACCCTGTGGTAGGGTTAGGGTTAGTTTAGGTGGGCGGGGGGGGGGGGAGCGGGTCAGTGAGTGTACAGTGAGTGAGTGAGTGAGTAGGGTTAGGTTAGTGTGTGGTATTTAGGGTTAGGGTTAGGTAGGAGGGGGGGGGGGGGGCGGGGCGCGGGTCTTTGTGTGTACAGTGAGAGTAGACACTGTTTTTGGGTTAGGGTTAGTTTCGGTGGGGGCGGGGAGCGGGTCATTGAGTGCACAGTGAGAGTAGACCCTGTGGTAGGGTTAGGGTTAGTTTAGGTGGGGGAGGGGAGCGGGTCAGGGGTGTACAGTGAGAGTAGACGGTCTGTGTACAGTAGGGTTAGGGTTCGGTGAGGGTGGGGGAGGGGAGCGGGTCATTGAGTGTACAGTGAGAGTAGACCCTGTGTTAGGGTTAGGTTAGGTTTAGGTGGGGGGGGGGAGCGGGGGGTCATTGAGTGTACAGTGAGAGTAGACAGTAGAGGTTAGGGTTAGTTTTTTAGGTGGGGGGGGAGGGCAGCGGGTCATTGAGTGTACAGTGAGAGTAGACCCTGTGTTAGGGTTAGGGTTAGTTTAGGTGGGGGAGGGGAGCGGTCATTGAGTGTACAGTGAGTAGGTAGACTGTGGGTTAGGATTAGGGTTTGTTTAGGTGGGGGGGGGGAGGGGAGCGGTCATTGAGTGTACAGTGAGAGTAGACACTGTGTTAGGGTTAGGGTTAGTTTAGGTGGGGAGGGGAGGGGGTCATTGAGTGTACACAGTGAGAGTAGACCCGGTAGTAGGGTTAGGGTTAGTTTAGGTGGGGGAGGGGCGCGGGTCATTGAGTGTACAGTGAGAGTAGACCCTGTGTTAGGGTTAGGGTTAGTTTAGGTGGGGGAGGGGAGCGGGTCATTGAGTGTACAGTGAGAGTAGACCACGTGGTTAGGGTTCGTTTAGGTGGGGGAGGGGAGCGGGTGTTTGAGTGTACAGTGAGAGTAGACCCTGTGTTAGGGTTAGGGTTAGTTTAGGTGGGGGAGGGGAGCGGGTCTTTGAGCATACAGTGAGAGTAGACGCTGTGTTAGGATTAGGGTTAGTTTAGGTGGGGGAGGGGAGCTGGTCATTGAGTGTACAGCGAGAGTAGACCCTGTGAGTAGACCCTGTGTTAGGGTTAGTTTAGGTGGGGGAGGGGAGCGGGTCTTTGAGCGTACAGTGAGAGTAGACGCTGTGTTAGGGTTAGGGTTAGTTTAGGTGGGGGAGGGGAGCGGGTCATTGAGTGTGTACAGTGAGAGTAGACCCTGTGGTAGGTTTAGGGTTAGTTTAGGTGGGGGAGGGGAGCGGGTCTTTGAGTGTACAGTGAGAGTAGACACTGTGGTAAGGGTTAGGTGGGGGAGGGGAGCGGGTCATTGAGTGTACAGTGAGAGTAGACCACGTGGTTAGGGTTAGGGTTAGTTTAGGTGGGGGAGGGGAGCGGGTCATTGAGCGTACAGTGAGAGTAGACGCTGTGTTAGGATTAGGGTTAGTTTAGGTGGGGGAGGGGAGCGGGTCATTGAGTGTACAGTGAGAGTAGACCCTGTGTTAGGGTTAGTTTAGGTGGGGGAGGGGAGCGGGTCATTGAGTGTACAGTGAGAGTAGACCCTGTGTTAGGGTTAGGGTTAGTTTAGGTGGGGAGGGGAGCGGGTCATTGAGTGGGTAGTTTAGTGAGAGTAGACCTGTGTGAGTAGGGTTAGACCCTTAGGGTTAGGGTTAGTTTCGGGGGGGGCGGGGAGCGGGTCATTGAGTGTACAGTGAGAGTAGACACTGTTTTAGGGTTAGGGTTAGTTTAGGTGGGGGAGGGGAGCAGGTCTTTGAGCGTACAGTGAGAGTAGACGCTGTGGTAGGGTTAGGGTTAGTTTAGGTGGGGGAGGGGAGCTGGTCATTGAGTGTACAGTGAGAGTAGACCCTGTGGTAGGGTTAGGGTTAGTTTAGGTGGGGGAGGGGAGCGGGTCATTGAGTGTACAGTGAGAGTAGACCACGTGGTTAGGGTTAGGGTTAGTTTAGGTGGGGGAGGGGAGCGGGTCATTGAGTGTACAGTGAGAGTAGACCCTGTGTTAGGGTTAGTTTAGGTGGGGGAGGGGAGCGGGTCAGGGAGGGGGGGAGGTAGTAGACGTGTGGTAGTGAGTTGAGTGTAGTTAGGGTTGAGGGGGGGGCGGGGCGCGGGTCATTGTGTGCACAGTGAGAGTAGACCCTGTGGTAGGGTTAGGGTTAGTTTAGGTGGGGGAGGGGAGCTGGTCATTGAGTGCACAGTGAGAGTAGACCCTGTGGTAGGGTTAGGGTTAGCTTAGGTGGGGGAGGGGAGCGGGTCATTGAGTGTACAGTGAGAGTAGACAATGTGTTAGGGTTAGGGTTAGTTTAGGTGGGGGAGGGGAGCGGGTCATTGAGTGTACAGTGAGAGTAGACCCTGTGTTAGGGTTAGGGTTAGTTTAGGTGGGGGAGGGGAGCGGGTCATTGAGTGTACAGTGAGAGTAGACCCTGTGGTAGGGTTAGGGTTAGTTTAGGTGGGGGAGGGGAGCGGGTCATTGAGTTGAGGTAGACACTGGGGTTAGGGTTTAGGTGGGGAGGGGAGCGGGTCATTGAGTGTACAGTGAGAGTAGACCCTGTGGGGTTAGGGTTAGTTTAGGTGGGGGAGGGGAGCGGGTCAGAGTGTTGAGTGAGAGTAGTGAGAGTAGGTGGGGGACACGGGTTTGAGTGTAGGTGAGAGTAGAGGGTGTAGGGTAGGTGTAGGGGGGGGGGCGGGTCATTGAGTGTACAGTGAGAGTAGACCCTGTTGTAGGTTTAGGGTTTGTTTAGGTGGGGGAGGGGAGCGGGTCTTTGAGCGTACAGTGAGAGTAGACGCTGTGTTAGGATTAGGGTTAGTTTAGGTGGGGGAGGGGAGCGGGTCTTTGAGCGTACAGTGAGAGTAGACGCTGTGGTAGGGTTAGTTTAGGTGGGGGAGGGGAGCGGGTCATTGAGTGTACAGTGAGAGTAGACACTGTATTAGGGTTAGGGTTAGTTTAGGTGGGGGAGGGGAGCGGGTCTTTGAGTGTACAGTGAGAGTAGACCATGTGGTGTCGGGTTTGGGTTAGTTTGGGTGGGGGGGGGGGGGAGGGTCATTGAGTGCACAGTGAGAGTAGACCCTGTGGTAGGGTTAGGGTTAGCTTAGGTGGAGGAGGGGAGCGGGTCTTTGAGCGTACAGTGAGAGTAGACGCTGTCTTAGGATTAGGGTTAGTTTAGGTGGGGGAGCTGGTCATTGAGTGTACAGCGAGAGTAGACCCTGTGTTAGGGTTAGTTTAGGTGGGGGAGGGGAGCGGGTCATTGAGTGCACAGTGAGAGTAGACCCTGTGGTAGGGTTAGGGTTAGTTTAGGTGGGGGAGGGGAGCGGGTCATTGAGTGTACAGTGAGAGTAGACCCTGTGTTAGGGTTAGGGTTAGTTTAGGTGGGGGAGGGGAGCGGGTCATTGAGCGTACAGTGAGAGTAGACGCTGTGTTAGGATTAGGGTTAGTTTAGGTGGGGGAGGGGAGCTGGTCATTGAGTGTACAGCGAGAGTAGACCCTGTGAGTAGACCCTGTGTTAGGGTTAGTTTAGGTGGGGGAGGGGAGCTGGTCATTGAGTGCACAGTGAGAGTAGACCACGTGGTAGGGTTAGGGTTAGCTTAGGTGGGGGAGGGGAGCGGGTCATTGAGTGTACAGTGAGAGTAGACACTGTATTAGGGTTAGGGTTAGTTTAGGTGGGGGAGGGGAGCGGGTCATTGAGTGTACAGTGAGAGTAGACACTGTATTAGGGTTAGTTTAGGTGGGGGAGGGGAGCGGGTCATTGAGTGTACAGTGAGAGTAGACCCTGTGTTAGGGTTAGGGTTAGTTTAGGTGGGGGAGGGGAGCGGGTGTTTGAGTGTACAGTGAGAGTAGACCACATGGTTCGGGTTAGTTTAGGCGGGGGAGCGGAGCGGGTCATTGAGTGCACAGTGAGAGTAGACCCTGTAGTAGGTTTAGGGTTAGCTTAGGTGGGGGAGGGGAGCGGGTCTTTGAGCGTACAGTGAGAGTAGACGCTGTGTTAGGATTAGGGTTAGTTTAGGTGGGGGAGGGGAGCGGGTCATTGAGTGCACAGTGAGAGTAGACCCTGTGGTAGGGTTAGGGTTAGTTTAGGTGGGGGAGGGGAGCTGGTCATTGAGTGCACAGTGAGAGTAGACCCTGTGGTAGGGTTAGGGTTAGCTTAGGTGGGGGAGGGGAGCGGGTCTTTGAGTGTACAGTGAGAGTAGACGCTGTGTTAGGGTTAGGGTTAGGGTTAGTTTAGGTGGGGGAGGGGAGCTGGTCATTGAGTGTACAGTGAGAGTAGACCCTGTGTTAGGGTTAGGGTTAGTTTAGGTGGGGGAGGGGAGCGGGTCTAGGTTTAAACAGGCACTATGTTGAATGAGGTAAATGAGGAATTATGGCTGATGAGGGTAGTCTAGGGTTAGGTTTTATTAGGCTCAGTCCTCTGTTTACTTTTTAGAGGTACTTGAATATATCTTCTTTCGCCTCTCTATGCCTTCGCTAGCGCCCATTCCCCGGCTCTGCTATGCTCTCTGTGCCGTCGCTAGCGCCCACACCCCCGGCTCTGCTATGCTCTCTGTGCCGTCGCTAGCGCCCATCCCCCGGCTCTGCTATGCTCTCCGTGCCGTCGCTAGCGCCCATCCCCCGGCTCTGCTATGCTCTCCGTGCCGTCGCTAGCGCCCATCCCCCGGCTCTGCTATGCTCTCCGTGCCGTCGCTAGCGCCCATCCCCCGGCTCTGCTATGCTCTCCGTGCCGTCGCTAGCGCCCCGCCCCCGGCTCTGCTATGCTCTCCATGCAGTAGCTAGCGCCCATCCCCGGATCTGCTCCCCATGCCGTTCCCTTCTCTCACACAGTTATTTTAAAAGCGCGATTCCCTCACATTTAACACCCCGACGTACCGAATCTGATGCTGGCCTGGTTAAACGTACAAGCACACATGCATTTGCTAAACTAACTGCTTAACACGGTCCATTATTAGCACTTCATTTAGCCTAAACGCATTAAACACATCACCACAACAGGCTAAACCTATATAACTATATCACAAACTGAATACTACACAAAACTTACACATTAAACTCATTTACTTACCATTACAAGCGGACTGCAGCTCCTTCCGAGGATTTCCCGGGAGAAAACAGTGACGCAATTTTCCCGCGAAGCCTACCAACTCGATTTTCCGTTTCCCAGCAGGCACTGTTTAGACTACTCATCCAATCAGCAGGCCCGTCCCATGCCTGTAGTTTATATCTGAGTGATTTTAAGCTCTGATATACAAATAATACTTCCCCATTGGTGCTGCGGAACGATGCCTTGAAGATCACGTCAAGCCACGGCTCACGGAAAGAGTCCCGACGTCACTTCCGAAAGTGTGTGGCATTTTCTGCAGCTCCTCAAGTGGCCACCGGGGGCGTTCACACTTTTCAGCCAAAATCGACACACTTCAACCCACTTTTTCCCTCATTAGGGTAAAAATTAGGACTTTCGTAATTTTCACACCAGAGACGTTTCAGAGCATGCTGAACACGATGGCGCAGTCAGAAAAGTTAGGACATGGTTTTTGGTCCTGACATGCACCTATGTCCTAACTTTGAAGGTGTGTATTCTGACGATTGTACTGACATTTCACAAAAACCAACACAGTGTGGTTTGAGTGGGGTGTGTAAAGTGTGTGAGGTGTGAGTAGAGTGTGCAATGTGTGAGGGGTGTGAAGGAGTATCTATGGTGTGTGGAATATAGGTGCAGTGTGTATAGTGTGTGTGGTGTGAGTTGGGAATGTAGTGTGTGTAGTGTGTACAGTGTGAGGTGTGAGTGTGGTGTGCATGAAGTGTTGGGTGTGAGTGAAGTGTGTATAGTGTGTGGGGTATAGGTGAAGTGTGTTCTGAGTGTGAGGTATGAGTGGAGTGTGTATAGTATGTGGGGTGTGAGTGGAGTGTCTATAGTGTGTGGGGTGTGAGTGGAGTGTGTATAGTGTGTGGGGTGTGGTGTGTATAGTGTGTGGGGTGTGAGTGTGGTGTGTACATGGTGTGGTGTGAATAGGGTGTGTATAATGTGTGGGGTGTAAGTGTGTATAGTGTGTGGGGTATGAGTGGAGTGTGTATAGTGTGTGTGGTGTGAGTGGAGTGTGTACAGTGTGGTGAGAGTGGGGTGTGTATAATGTGTGGGGTGTGAGTGGGGTGTGTATAGTGTGTGGGGTGTGAGTGGAGTGTGTATAGTGTGTGGGGTGTGAGTGGAGTGTGTATAGTGTGTGTGGTGTGAGGGGTGTGTACAATGTATGAGGTGAGAGTGGGGTGTGTACAGTGTGTTAGGTGTGAGTGGGGTGTATACAGTGGGTGTGGTGTGAACAGGGTGTGTATAATGTGTGGGCTGTGAGTGAAGTGTGTACAGTGTGTATAGTGTGTGGGGTGTGAGTGGATTGTCTGTAGTGTGTGGGGTGTGAGTGGAGTGTGTATAGTGTGTGGGGTGTGAGTGGAGTGTGTGTAGTGTGTGGGGTGTGAGTGGGGTGTGTAGTGTGTGTGTGTGGTGTGTGTGGAGTGTGTGTGGTGTGAGTGGGGTGTGTACAATGTGTGAGTGAGAGTGGGGTGTGTACAGTGTGTGTGTGTGTGTGGTGGAGTGTGTACAGTGTGTGTGGTGTGAGTGTGGGGTGTGTACAGTGGGGTGTGAGTGGAGTGTGTATAGTGTGTGGGGTGTGTGTGGAGTGTGTATAGTGTGTGTGTTGTGTGTGTGGTGTGTTTAGAGTGTGTGTGGTGTGTGTGTGAGTGTGGTGTGTCTAGTGTGTGTGTGGTGTGAGGTGGGTGTGTAGTGTGTGTGATGTGTGTGTGTGTGTGTGTGTGGGTGTGTGTATAGTGTGTGGGGTGTGTGGAGTGTGGTGTGTGTGTGTGTGTGGGTGGTGTGTGGGGGTGTGTACAATAGTGTGTGGGGTGTGAGAAGAGTGTGTACAGTGTGTACAGTGTGTGTATGTGTGTGTGTCTACAGTGTGTGGTGTGAGTGGGGTGTGTGTAGTGTGTGGGTGTGTGTGGTGTGTGGTGTGTGTGTGGTGTGTGTGTGGGGTGTGTATAGTGTGTGGGGTGTGTGTGTGGTGTGTATTGTGTGTGGGGTGTGAGTGGAGTGTGTACAGTGTGTGTGTGGTGTGAGTGGGGTGTGTACAGTGTGTGTGTTGTGTGTGTGGTGTGTGTATAGTGTGTGGGGTGTGAGTGGGGTGTGTATAGTGTGTGTGGTGTGAGTGGAGTGTGTATAGTGTGTGGGGTGTGAGTGGAGTGTGTACAGTGTGTGTGTGTGTGTGTGTGTGTGTGTGTGTGTGTGTGTGTGTGTGTGTGGGTGTGTATGTGTGTGTGTGTGTGTGTGTGTGTGTGTGTGTGTGTGTGTGTGAGTGTGTGTGTGTGTGTGTGTGTGGGGTGTGAGTGTGTGTGTAGTGTGTGTGTGTGGTGTGCGTGTGTGTGTAGTGTGTGTGGGTGTGAGTTGTGTGTGGGGGGTGTGTACAGTGTGTGTGGGGTGTGTGTGTGTGGTGTGTGTGTGTATAGTGTGTGGGGGGTGTGAGTGGCGTGTGTACAGTGTGTGAGGTGTGAGTGGGGTGTGTACAGTGTGTGTGGTGTGTGTAGTGTGTGTGTGTGTGTGAGCGTGCGTGTGTAGTGTGTGTGTATAATGTGTGTGAGTGTGTAGTGTTAGTGTGTGTGTGTGAGTGTGTAGTGTGTGAGTGTGAATCTGTGTGTGTAGTGTGTGTGTGTGTGTGTGTGTGTGTGTATAGTGGGTGTGTGTGTGTGGAGTGTTTAGAGTGTGGGGTGTGAGTGGGGTGTGTGTACATGTGTGTGTGGTGTGAGTAGGGTGTGTACATTGTGTGTGTGTGTGAATGTGGTGTGTATAATGTGTGTGTGGTGTGAGTGTGTGTGTATAGTGTGTGTGTGTGAGTGTGTGTATAGTGTGTGTGTGTGTGTGAGTGTGTAGTGTGTGTGTGTGTAGTGTGTGTGTGTGTGGTGTGTGTGTGTGGTGTGTACAGTGTGTGGTGTGTGTGTGTGGTGTGTGTTGTGTGTGTGGTGTGTGTGGTGTGTGTTGTGTGTGTGGGGTGTGTACAGTGTGTGAGGTGTGAGTGGGGTGTGTATAATGTGTGTGGTGTGAGTGAAGTGTGTATAGTGTGTGTGGTGTAAGTGGAGTGTGTATAGTGTGTGTGGTGTGAGTGGAGTGTGTATAGTGTGTGGGGTGTGAGTGGAGTGTGTATAGTGTGTGGGGGTGTACAATATGTGTGGTGTGTGTACAGTGTGGAGTGTGTAAAGTGTGTGAGTTGTGATGGAGTATCTATAGTGTGTGGGATGTAAGTGCAGTGTGTGTTTGTGGTGTGAGTAGTGTGTGTGTGTGTGTGTGTGTGTGTGTGTGTGTGTGTGTGTGTGTGTGTGTGTGTGTGTGTGTGTGGGGTGTGTGAGTGCCGTGAGGTGTGTACAGTGAGTGTCTGGGGCGTGAGTGTAGTGTGTACAGTTTGTATGGTGTGTGCAGGAGTGTGTGTGGTGTGTGTGTGTGGTGTGAGTGGGGTGTGTGGTCTGTGTACAGTGTGGTGTGTGTGTGTGTGTGTGTGTGTGTGTGTGTGTGTGTGTGTGTGTGTGTGTGTGTGTGTGTGTGTGTGTGTGTGTGTGTGTGTGTGTAATGAGCGGTACAGTAAGGAGGACTATGTAGTGAATGGGGTTGACTGAGCTGTAGTTTGTTGAACGGGGCCCTAGTCATTCCCTATGGGAAAAATCGGTTTTCCGAGGAAAACTGTTCGGAATCTGTAAGTCGGATCGCTTCAAAAAGCACAAGCATAAATCTACGCTATGGGGTCTACAACTGTGTGAAGTTTGGAGGTTCTAGCTCGAAAACTGTGGGACGAGAAAAGTTTCGAAAAGTGAGCGTAGAATAATAATAATAACTAGAAAGGGAAAGTTCGTGAACGAACTTTAAGTTGGCTTGTAAAAGAATGTTGACAATCGTTTGACGTGTAGTGTGTGGTGTGTGTGTGTGTGAGAGTGTGTGAGGTGAAAATGTGTGTGTTTTGTGTGTGTGTAGTGTGAAGTGCGTGGTGTATGAATTGTGAGCTATGTAGTTTGTGATGTGTGTGTGTGTGTGTGTGTAAGTGTGTGGGTATGCTGTGGTGTGTGAGGTTTGTGTAAAGTGCGAGATGTGTGGTGTGTGTGTGTGTGTGGGTGTGTGTGTGTGTGTGAGTGTGTGTGTGTGTGTGTGGTGTGTGTGTGGTGTGTGTGTAGTGTGTGGGGTGTGAGTGGAGTGTGTATAGTGTGTGGGGTGTGAGTGGAGTGTGTACAGTGTGTGTGGTGAGAGTGGGGTGTGTACAGTGTGTGAGGTGTGAGTGGGGTGTGTACAGTGTGTGGGGTGTGAGGGGTGTGAGTGTGGGGTGTGTGAGTGTGTGTGTATAGTGTGTGGTGTGTGTGTGTGTGTGTGTGTGTGGGGTGTGTGTGGTGTGTGTACAGTGTGGTTTGAGTGGAGTGTGAGTGAAGTGTGTGGGGTGTGAGTGGGGTGTGTACAGTGTGTGGGGTGTGAGTGGAGTGTGTACAGTGTGTGGGGTATGAGTGGGTTTTGTACAGTGTGTGAGGTGTGTGTGGGGTGTGTATAATGTGTGGGGTGTGAGTGGGTGTGTATAGTGTGTGTGTGTGGTGTGAGTGGGGTGTGTAGTGTGTGTGTGGGTGTGAATCTGTGTGTGTGTGTGTGTGTGTGTGTGTGTGGGGTGTGTACAGTGTGTGTGGTGTGAGTGTGTATGTGTGTGTGTGTGGTGTGTGGGGTGTGTGTCTAGTGTGTGGAGTGTGTGTGGTGTGGTGTGTACAGTGTGTGTGGGGTGTGAGTGAGTGTGAGTGTGTGAGTGTGTGTGGTGTGTGTGTGTGTGTGTGTGTATAGTGTTTAGTGTGTGTGTGTGTGTGTGTGTACAGTGTGTGGTGTGGTGTGTGTGGGGTGTGTACAGTGTGTGTGTGTGTGTGTGGGTGTGTGTGTGTGTGTGGGTGTGTGTAGTGGAGTGTGTATCGTGTGTGTGTGTGAGTGATGTGTATGGTGTGTGTGTGTAGTGTGTGTGTAGCAAGTGTGTGTGTGTGGTGAATGTGTAGTGTGTGTGTGTGTGTGTATGTAGTGTGTGTGTGTAGTGTGTGTGTGAGTGTGTGTGTATAGTGAGTGTAGTGTGTAGTCAGTGTAGGGTGTGTGTATAGTGTGTGTAGTGTGTGTAGCGTGTGTGTGTGTGTGAAGTCAGTGTGGTGTGTGTGTATAGTGTGTGTGTGTGTGGTGTGTGTGTGTGTGTGTGTGTGGTGTGAGTGGTGTGTGTGTAGTGTGTGTGTGTGTGTGTGGTGTGTGTAAAGTGTGTAGTGAGTGTGTGTGTAGTGTGTGTGTGTATATGTGTGGTGGTGTGAGTGGAGTGTGTGTAGTGTGTGAGTGTGAGTGTGTGTATGTAGTGTGTGTGTGTGTGTGTGTGTGTGTAGTGTGTGTGTGTGTGTGTGTGTGTGTGTGTATAGTGTGTGTGTGTATAGCGTGTGTGTAGTGTGTGTACTGAGTGTGTGTGTATGTGTGTGTGTATAGAATGTGTGTGTGTGTGTGTGTGTATAGTGTGTGTACTGAGTGTGTGTGTATAGTGTGTGTGTATAGTGTGTATAGTGTGTGGGGTGTGAGTGGAGTGTGTATAGTGTGTGTGGTGTGTGTGGAGTGTGTGGTGTGTGTGTGGTGTGTGTAGTGTGGTGTGGGTGTACAAGTGTGTGTGTGTGAAGTGTGTGTGTATGTGGTGTAGTGTGAAAACTGTGTGGTGTGTGTAAGTGTGTGTAAAGTGTGTGTAGTGTGTGTGTGTGTGTGTGTGTGTGTGGGTGTGAACGTGTGTATAGTGTGTGGGGTGTTGGCTTGTAGTGTGTGTGTGTGTGTGTGTGTGTGTGTGAGTGTGTGAGTGTGTTGACTGTGTAGTGTACATGTGTTGTGACTGAGCTGTAACATGTTGAACGTAAGTGTGTGTCATTGTGATGGGAAAAATCGATTTTCCGAGGTGTAAACTGTGTGGAATGTGTAAGTGTGTGTGGCTTGGAAAAGCACAAGGTGTGTGTACGCTATGGGTGTGTACAGTGTGTGTGTGTGAGTGGAGTGTGTATGTGTATGTGGGCTGTGTAAACTGTGGGAGTGTGTAAAGTGTGTGTGTTGTGTGAGTGTAGTGTAATAAGTGTGTGTGGTAGAAAGTGAAATGTGTGAACGAACTGTGTGTGTGTGGCTTGTAAAAGTGTGTGTGTGTGTATGTGAGAAGTGTGACCTGTAGACTGTGTAGTACATGGGTGTGGACTGAGCTGTGTGTGTGTGTGTGAACGGGGCCCTAGTGTGTGTCCCTATGGGAAAAATGTGTTTTCCGTGGAAAACTGTTCGGAATGTGTAAGTGTGGATCGCTGTGAGTGTGTGTGTGTAAGTGTGTGTACGCTATGGGTGTGTGTCTAACTGTGTGTGTGAAGTGTGGAGGTGTGTAGCTGGAAAACTGTGTGTGATGAGAAAAGTTTGTGTGGTGTGAGTGTAGTGTAATGTGTGTGTGTGTGAAAGCGAAATGTGTCGTGTGTACGAACTTTTAAACGTTGGCTTGTTATAGTCTGTGTGTGTGAATTGACAAGTGTGTACTGTTGACTGTGTAGTTAATGGGTTGGACTGAGCTGTAACATGTTGAACGGGGCCCTAGTCATTCCCTATGGGAAAAATCGATTTTCCGAGGAAAACTGTTCGGAATCTGTAAGTCGGATCGCTTCAAAAAGCACAAGCATAAATCTACGCTATGGGGTCTACAACTGTGTGAAGTTTGGAGGTTCTAGCTCGAAAACTGTGGGATGAGAAAAGTTTCGAAAAGTGAGCGTAGAATAATAATAATAATAATAATAATAAGAATGTGTATGTGTGTAGTGTGTGTGTATAGTAAGTTGGCTTTTACAAGTGTGTGTAATAAGAATGCAAAAACAGTAAGTTGTGTGTTACAAGCCAACTTTGATAATAGAATGTACAGTGTGTGTGAGTGTGTGGGCTGTGTGTGTGTGTGTAGTAAGTGAGTGGGAAAGTGTAAGTTTGTGTGAACGAACTGTGAGTTGGCTTGTGTGTAGAATGGTGACAATCGTGTGAGTGTGTGTGTGTGTGTGTGTGTGTGGTGTGTGTGTGGAGAGTGAGTGTGAGGTGTGTGTGTGTGCGTGTGTGTGTGATGTGTGTGGTGTGTGTGTGGTGTGAGTGTGTGTGTGTGTGTGTGAGTGTGTGTGTGTGTGAGTGGGGTGTGTACAGTGTGTGTAGTGTGTGTGTGAGAGTGTGTGTGTGTGGGGTGTGAGTGTGGTGTGTACAGTGTGTGAGTGTGTGTGGTGTGTGTGTGTGTGTGTGTGTGTGTGTGTGGGGTGTGTATACAGTGTGTGGTGTGTGAGTGGAGTGTGTGTACAGTGTGGTGTGAGTGTGTGTGTGTGTGTGGGTGTGAGTGGGTGTGTGAGTGTGTGTGTGTGAGTGTGTGTACAGTGTGTGTGGTGTGTGTGGGGTGTGTATAGTGTGTGTGGTGTGAGTGGAGTGTGTAGTGTGTGTGGTGTGAGTGTGTAGTGTGTGGGGTGTGTGAGTGGAGTGTGTATAGTGTGTGGGGTGTGAGTGAAGTGTGTATAGTGTGTGGGGTGTGAGTGGAGTGTGTATAGTGTGTGGGGTGTGAGTGGAGTGTGTATGGTGTGTGGGGTGTGAGTGGAGTGTGTACAGTGTGTGGGGTGTGAGTGGGGTGTGTATAATGTGTGGGGTGTGAGTGAAGTGTGTATAGTGTGAGTGGAGTGTGTATAGTGTGTGGGGTGTGAGTGGAGTGTGTATAGTGTGTGGGGTGTGAGTGGAGTGTGCACAGTGTGTGGGGTGTGAGTGGAGTGTGCACAGTGTGTGGGGTGTGTATAAAGTGTGAGGTGTGAGTGGGGTGAGAGTGAAGTGTGTATAGTGTGTGGGGTGTGAGTGAAGTGTGTATAGTGTGTGGGGTGTGAGTAGAGTGTGTATAGTGTGTGGGGTGTGAGTGGATTGTGTACAGTGTGTGGGGTGTGAGTGGAGTGTGTACAGTGTGTGGGGTGTGAGTGGGGTGTGTACAGTGTGTGGGGTGTGAGTCGGGTGTGTGAGTGTGGTGTGTACAGTGTGTGGGGCCACATTAAATTCTCTTCTACCACCTTAAATTCGCTAATGCCACCTTAAATACATACTAAATTCCCTGCTACCTTATATTACCTGTTACCTTAAAATCCTTGCCACTTTAAAATCCTGGCCACCTTAAACTTAGGTGCTTGCTAGGCAGTTGCTATGGTGTTGCCAGGCTACATGTGATATGCAATCTTACTGGCCCCTTTTTACTCCGCCTCCCCACCAACATACCATCATAACCACCTTAGTCAGTCAAGCTGTGAAGTTCTCCACGTTCTTCGACAACCAGTTCAAGACACATCAAGTAAGTCATTATGAGAGTAAAGTACTCATGTTTGATCATTTCAGAATGATTACAGGAAGGTGTTATGTTTAAATTTGGAAAAATAAATTGTCAGAAAGATTTTACAGAATCATTGATTTTACATTTTTTATTCTATAGATGGTTGAGGTAGTTTTTGGAGAAAATGAACAGCCAGAAACATTTAAAATAGCTAATATATTAATATATAAATGCAATACCATTTGGATACATTTAAAACAAAAAATATAGTGAATATAGTAAAATTATTATTTTCTAAGAAAAAGCTTTACTAAAGTCTTCATGAAGGTGAATTTGTCCACAGCCAACAGACTAGTAGCTAACGTTAATCCAAATTTACCTCACAGGCGAAGAACTAAATAGTCATATAATAGGAAAAACCCAGCTTAACACAATTGTATACGTTTTACCACACATTCATTGTAATTGCAATACAGTTTAATGAATAAAAAGTTTATTGGAATACTTAATAAACAGCTCTAAAATGTTAAATCTATTTTTCCCCCTAATTAGCATCTGTGCTAACCAAAAGGTTTCTGACAGGACTCCATTTCTGTTAGCTACCTCAGAGTGGCAAGGTCTGTGAAGTGTATTTTGATTGGTCAGTGGATGAGCCAATCACAAAGCTTCTGGGTCCTCTCAGTCATTAGCTCAGCAACCAGCATAGCAGCCCCACTCTCCTCTTCCACTCTCCCTGAAAGGGCAGAGGATTTGTTTAGTTCAGACACTGCCACACCACACACATTACACTATACTCTGCACTCCACACTCAAACCCACACCATCTCTCCCACAACCCTTAGATGACATTATTAATACAGCTTTACTTACTACACAATCAGTACAAAACAACTATTAAACCCCCCACACATACACTCACTAATATATATATATATATATATATAAAAAACACACACACACACACATATACACACACACTATGCAATTAATTAATTTAAATTTAATTAAATGTTATTTCATTTTTTGTCTCCCCAGGATGCAGAGATATGAGCCGTACCATACGCCGTCAATTCACACAGTTTACTGTGTTGCTGTGAAAATTGCAGAACGCGCAGTGTCATTTGAATACACTGAAGACTCAGTTAAAGTCACCGAAACAAAAAGACGGGCTCTCTGCTCGGTCTGCGATAAAGAAAAAGTTTTTCTGATTCCTCTTAATGAGGAACACATTAATACATTTACAGAGGGGGAGACATACATTATAAAAAATGCTAGACTAAAACAAGAACACCCATTTTGCAAATTGTTCATGGCAAATGGGACCAAAATATTTAGAACAGCTCCACTTACCCCTCAAGAAAGTTTGATCCACCTGGGAAAGGAGAGTATTTTTCCCACCTCCGTCAAAACTCCCCTGACGGATCCCAGGCTTTTCCTGAAGGAGGGGTACATTACGATTTCAGGAAAAATTGTGTCCGTAAGTATTATGATTTTACCGGGTTTAACGTTTTGTTTGTGCTCCCCATGGTCAACTCACTTTTTATTACTGCAACAAAAAGGGAAAAATGAGAAGTCTTGAGTTCAAATCCTTAGAAAGGCTGCCAAATCCTTAAAAGTCATAATTTGTTTATTGATATCATCACATAACACAGTCCCTACTGCCTACACCCATACAACACACAGCACTGGAAACCATGCAGAATTGCTTCAACAGTAGACTATTCAGAATACAGTGGGTGAGTTGACCAATCAGAGCACACTGGGCTCCTTAGGATTCCAGGTAAAACAAAATAACAACAAAAAAAATGATTCTTATATATTCTACAAGAATCAATTATTCTAAAATATTCTATTGAAAACATACAGTTATCAACGCTAAAAATGAGTATAAATGTCCCTTTTAAAAAGTACTTTATTCTTCATTTCAGACTTTCACAACAGATTGTAAAAACCTTTTCAGTTTTTGTGTATAACAGAATGTGTATAACAATCGTTATGTATAGCACAATTTACAATATTCCACAAATCCAGTGCTTCTTAATGTAAGGACGTAGATATTTTTTTAGATTTTGAGAATGTAATAATTAGAATCCGAATTTAATGTTTAAAAATCATTAGTAGTATTTAAGCTTTGAGAAATATCACCCTGTCTTCTGCACTCTTTTGACAGTCATCATTATACTCACTCCTTTTGTCCATCTTTAGCTGTGCACTCCACGTCGGACTCAGGCGGACATCCCGGTGAGGGACCTCACCATCGAGGACAATGGCATCCGAGCCAGTGTATCTTTGTGGAGGGAGGCAGCAACCACGCCACTAGTGACGGGGCAGATAACTGCCATTACACACTTAAAAGTGGGAAAAAATGATGGGTATGGGAAAAAACTCAATTCAACGGCCTACACGATTGTTTCCGTGAGTATAATAAATATACCTACCTTTGCTTCAATAGCTGCCAAATCCAACCTTCAAGTCTCCTGTCCTTCCCTTGTTGACTTATCTATGTGGATACCGGGACCAATTAACACACAATTAGACTCACAATTGTACTTTTTAATCACACAAGAAAGAAATATATAATTTAGCTAATATCAGTAGTAAGTTAACATCACTGGCATGTTTGTGAGCATATATAATGTTTATTGGTTTTCACTGCACACTAATTCCCTTCAGCAGAGTAATATGACATGAAGTGTTATGCTAAGATGCATTCAAATGTTAGCGACAATTTATTTTCAACCGAATACTTATTTGATTTTGATAACATACACTAATCACCCATAACATTAAAAACACTTCAATGTATCTATACTCTTAATCCATGTTATCAGCTCCACTGACCATACATAAGCACTCTGTAGTTGTACAGTTTGAGACTGTAGCCCATCTGTTTCTCTGTACGCTGTATTACCCTGTTCTTCAATGGTCAGGACCACCACAGAGCAGGTACTATGTGGGTGGTGGATCACTCTCAGCACGGCAGTGACACTGACGTGGTGGTGATGTTAGTGTGTGTTGTGCTACTGTGAGTGGGTCAGACACAGCAGTGCTGTGGCAGAGCAGCAAGGTAGGAGTGTCTGATAGAGTGGACAGTGAGTGGACACAATGTTTAAACACTCCAGCGGCACTGCAGTGTCTGATCCACTCACACCACCACCACATAGGTGTCACTATATAGAGAGTGGAGCTGGTGAATTAGACAGTGAGTGTATATACAAGGAGGTGGTTTTAATGTTATTGATATCTGTTGCACTAGATTTCTTACGAGATAAATCAAGTGGAAGTGTGATGACGTGTCTGTGGATGAAAAAAGCTATGTGGCAGATTTCTGATTTTTTTTTTAAAATAATGTACTGCAGGAACCCACAGAGGAGTTTGAAAAGAAAAGCATCAAAGTCGTGGGAGTGGCAGACCCTGAGGATGGCCAATTAGTGCTTCTAACAGAGGATATGGAGGAGCTCATGGTCCCCCCTGGCGTCTGGCCTGGAGAAGTTAAGCATTTGCTAGCAACACTTCCAGTTCAACTGATGATAACAAAAATTGGCTCTAAGGTTACAGAAGTGAAATTTGATCATGAAATGTAAATTTGTTTTTAAATGTTTCACTTGTAATTAATTCATTATACTCTTATGAAAATGCAAAATGTATTATTCATGTTAAAATGTTAATGTTTTCCTTACATTACTTGTTACATTTTCCAAAAAGCATTGCATTGTGCTTCATAAGGATGATATCAACATTTTAGTCCTTAAAAAACTGTTAGAAAAATGTTAATATGTTAAATGATGTCATATTACACGACTTCAACTTGAAGTCAAATGTCCTAATTTCCATCTTTTTTCATTCTGACACTTACACTGATTATACATATAATATTAAAAGGCAAAAAGCTAGAAATGTGCAAGGGAATCACAAAAGAGAAGGTAACGGTTATACAGTACTAAAGGATTAAAATGATATACAGGCTTTTGCCTTTCACTTAAATGTATAATTTTTCTTCATGAACAAGCTGAAAATGAAACACCACCTCCGCATAGGTAAGGACATATTTTTCATTTAAGAACAACCATAATATTAAAATGAAAAATATTTATAGAAGCTTAGGAATGTCCTGTATTTTGAACATTATATTATACTGCAGGCCACTCTTTTTGGAATATCTCAGATTAGCTACTACTGAGTATAATAATATTACTGCTGTTCGTTTTATTATTATTATTATTATTATTATTATTATTATTAGTAGTAGTAGTAGTAGTAGTAGTAGTAGTAGTAGTAGTAGTAAGCAAAAACACCAGCAACCAGAGTAGCATCAATAGTGCATGTGCTAAATGCAGGTGCACCTTAGCATGTGTTTCTGCTACGCACATTGCTGGCATATTTTTAACACTGTTTGTATAATAATAGTAATGCTTTAACGCTGCCTTGTGCACAAACAACAATAAACTTAACTTTCGCTTCCAAAAACATTCCTGATATATAAAAGTAATTATTCAGAATAAAACTTACCTTTTTCTGCCTTCCTGTGTGTCTCCGATCTGCATCACCTTCCTGACTCCAAGCACATTACACCAGCGCTGCGTCTGAAACCGCCTACTACCGTACTACTCAGCAGGCGAAAGCAGTAGGCAGTAGGCCGAATCCGCAGTAGTGATAAAGCATTAGGTGAAAGTTCCCCTGATGACGTACTACTTTCGGTGAGAATGTTGAGTATGCGAGCACAGCACACTGTGCTATCCCATGATGCCACTGGAGCTGTGGAGGCGTTCTGAGCTGAGGAAGAAAAAATGTCGGAAAGCGGAACATCGGCTCTGTACAAGTGTAAGTAATCTACAACTTTTGCAACACCGAGAAACGTTATGAACCGCTTTGCGGCAAATATAAAGCCCATTTCACATATTTATATGAATGAATTAATGGCGTGACGTCTTACGTCAAATGACGTTGGCAAGATGGCGGACGCAATACGTCCGAGGTTGCGTGGTTACTAAATACTCGCGTACTGAAAGAGCCTACTGCTTCACCGGAGGATCAGTGCGCACTGGGTTAAATCCAGTTTTTACCAACTAAGCAGGTGACTTCGGACGCAGCTAGGTGATGCGCGTGTGTTCTACATTCTGGATCTAGTTATGCGCCCTGACCTCACTTCCTTTGGTATCCGCTACCGGTTTACTATTGGTTGAATCAGAGCCGTCAATCAAAAACTCTGGGAAGAACATACACATACACGCACACACGTAAAGGTGTTGGTTGATGTAATTATTGTCATTAGACGAATTAAAGTGTGAAAATTGTGACCGGGTACCAAATAAAGTGAGATCAGGATGTAAGATGTTAAGACTTCAAACGTTCTCATGCCTGAACTGCTTTGTCTGAAACGCCTAAACAGCCCTAAGAACACAAGACGATTATGGAGTGATTAAATTGGCAAAGGCACAAAAATCAATTAAATGACGGACAGATGTTGAGCTGCCATCCAACATGGGCAGGTACAAGAGTTTCTGTTCAACCAGCTGTGGACTCTCTGAACTGACTCTACACACAGAACTAAGGGGCTGTTATGAGTTTCATTCAAGACAGCTTGTGATTCGGTTGGATTGATTCATTGAAAAGAATCTATTCAGAAGAATGATTCGTCGCTCGCGAGATGCCGCTCATTCCGCCTCTGCTTTCTGAGGTAAGTACAAGCAGACTGTTCTCCCTCAGGTGAAATATGGATTTTAACATAATTTTACTAAATTTATCAACATAAATCACGGTTCATATGATGTTCGTAGTGTATTGTGATATTATTTCATTTAATATGTTGCATTTGTAGTGCTATAATTTGCTATAAAACTGCAGAATTTCCGTTGCTAAGCTAACAGAGCGGTAGCTATGCTTAGCTAGCGTTAGCTAGCGGATTAACTCTTGACTACAGTTCTGACGGCTGTCCAACAGCAACGGCATTAATTTGACCATGGGTTTAAAGTTAGTGGTTATATTCATAGTCTTATTTAGACTTATTTTGCTTTGTAATCATCTGCAGTTGTAATGTTAGAATTTGCTATAAAGGTGCATCATTTCCGTTGCTAAAATAACCGAGTGGTAGCTATGCTTAGTTACCGTTAGCTAGCGGATTAACTCCTGACTACAGTTCTGACGGTTGTTACACAGAAGTTTTTTGCTTTGCAGTCACATGCAGTGAAACGTTAACCTGTAAAAAGTATAGCTAACGATAGCGGACATTAGCGGGCTGCTTTAATCTGACAGAGAACTTTTAACCTGAATTGACTAGCTAGCTAATAAACATGTTTTTAGACACTCTAAGGCACTATTTGTTGTGTAGTCCCGATTTTCGGTTCCGTTAACATTGACAGGCCTAATCTTAGGAAGTTTTATGTTTTTTCTCCTTTTTAATGTTTTTCTCTTTATTTTACAGGAATTTCTGTTGTATCGCTGACCTGTGCAAGTAAGAATTCTTTTAGACATAGATATTATGTAAAAGTCAGTAGCCCTAAGGTTTGTTATGTAGTTAGTTATTTTAGGACCTATTATTTAGAAATTGTTACCTTTTTATTGTCATTCTCTTGAAACTGATATGTACATCAAATAGTAGGATGTGAAGACTTTCAGTGTCAGTGATTTTCAGTGATGTCTCCATTATTCAGTCATAGAGATAAACTATAGCCCTACTCAAACAGGATTAGTTGTACATGGAGAGTTGGAGTAATGTAATATTACTACAGGATGTCTGTAAAATATATGACTGATTCGCATGGGATAAGAAATCTCTGCATAAATAACTGAGATGGGAGTGGCTACTAGGTTTACAGACTGCTGTCACCTCTCAAAAAACATACACTCACCAACCAAACCAGCTAACCAACCAAAACTCTCCAGGCAACAGCATCCTGGGGGTTCTATATATACAGTCCATATAGACCCTTTATTAGATATTTATAGTTTGTCTTCTTGTCTGCCATTACAGGAGAGCCACATACTTCTTTGTGTAAGTCACTACTTTGTGTAAGTCACTGATAAATTTAGACACTGTCAGGGCATTCGTGGTAAACGTCTGCATGCGTGTAGTTCTGTGTGGTGCAACAGTCTGCCAATGGTGCTGCCACTAACAGGATGACTCGCTGAATGTCCACAATTGTAGCTGTTGGGTCAGTCAGGTACAGAGATAAGGCCCATCCTTGCTTGCTTCACATGCACGGTCAGGCATGAAACTTGAATTATTCGCATGTCAAACCTACACACAAAGTTTCATTCTTGTTGGTTTGATTCCTTCTGGGTGCAGATATTTGTTTAACTATTGCTCTTTCAATAATGTACTAAATAAATTAGCTAAATGCCTTCCTGCACTGAGCATTTTGCTTACTTTTTAGATGGTAACAATAAACAGGTGCGAATGCTGTTGGGCAGCAACATAAATAACTCTTTCATATGTTCCTGTTTTTTTTCTTGTAGATCTTCATAACAGACACTGTGGCCCTGTGTAAGTGTTGAGCATTGCTCTCAAACAACTCACTATATGAGTGCCTATATAAGTCCTATATATATATATATATAAGTAAATACACAGTTACGTTAAATATAACAGTTGCGTTTTGCTACTTCCTTTAAATGATCATATGTTTTGTTCTGTAAAGTATTTAACATGTCACTGTGTTAGTTATTAAGATTTTAATTACTTCAGTTCAGCAGTGGTAAACGTTGTTCGGAAGCCAGGATTTTGTAATTTAGCTCATGTTTGTATGTTTCACAGTTCACAAAACATTTTTCGTGAAGGGCATTTCTGCCTTTTTTCCATAATTTAAAGAATGAGATGTAAATAAACTCCTTCAGAGCATTTTTTGTGCCTGACCTTAGACAGCGCACTATGCAAGAGGGTTTACATAAGAGCCATAATACATCATAAAACTGAATGTTGTTTTTATACTACTACTTATTTAACTGCCCCCGCCCTGTGTCTGTTTTTCACAGGAGATCATCTTCACAGACAGCCTCAGTAAGTATTTAGAGGTTCTGTTAAACATTGTGTTTGACCAACGATTTTAGAGTTCTACCACAAACAAAAGCATTACGTTTTTATTTATGTAGTTGCACACTGTAGGAATATATCAATTAAGTAA
>JAMWET010002948.1:150000-188897 GCA_024036415.1 Prochilodus magdalenae | reverse complement strand
ATAATTGGCGCTCCTGTTTTCTGTAAAGGGAGGAGAGAGAGGGATCATGTGGGAGGGGAGGGAGGGAGAGAGGAGGGGAGAGGTGAGGAGGGAGAGAGAGAGGACGGGAGAGGAGGGGTAATAGAGAGAGGGATGGGAAGAGGAGGGGGATAGAGATGAGCGAGAGATGCGAGCGCGAGAGGAGAGGGGGGGAGAGAGGGCGGGGAGAGCCGAGGGAGGGAGAGGGAGGGAGAGGGAGGGGGATAGAGAGAGCGAGAGAGAGGGGGGGGAGGGAGAGGGGGGGAGAGAGAGGGAGGGAGAGATGCCCCATCTGCTCGTTGGGGGGGCGGAGTTCCAGGGCGCGTCAGAGATGAGGTTCTACACACAACACGGACTTACCGAGACACGCGAGTTCCAGTCGGTGGTCCTGCTCCCAACTCACGTTAGACAACACGACTGGGGCCCCCCGCCCACCGTAGATCGGCCGCGTGCGACCTGTTCGGATCCTCTTGGACGAGAGAGGCTACACACCTGTACATCAATGGAGACACTTGTTTATCCAGTAGACACCTGCCACACAACGACAGACTATACGGAGAGAGCACGACTACAGCAGACACACTTGTTACAGGTGAAGGATTGGTAGTCGACACGCATGAGCAGGTCCCCCGCTCCTTGGTCGCTGCGAGACACATGAGAGAGAGAGGGTGAGAGGGAGAGGGAGGGAGAGAGAGGGAGAGAGGGTGAGAGAGAGAGAGAGAGAGGGTGAGAGAGAGAGAGAGGGAGAGAGAGGGAGAGAGAGAGGGAGGGAGAGGGAGGGAGAGAGAGGGAGAGAGGGTGAGAGAGGGAGAGAGAGGGAGAGCGGGTGAGAGAGGGAGAGAGAGGGAGAGAGAGTGAGAGAGAGGGTGAGAGAGGGAGAGAGAGAGGGAGGGAGGGAGAGGGAGAGAGGGTGAAGGAGGGAGAGGGAGAGAGGGATAGAGAGAGAGGGAGAGAGGGTGAGAGAGGGAGGGAGAGAGAGTGAGAGAGAGTGAGAGAGAGGGTGAGAGAGGGAGAGAAGAGGGGAGAGAGAGAGAGGGAGAGAGAGGGAGAGAGAGGGTGCAAGAGAGTGAGAGAGAGTGAGAGAGAGTGAGAGAGAGGGGGAGAGAGGGAGAGAGGGAGAGAGAGAGGGAGAGAGAGTGAGAGAGAGGGTGAGAGAGGGAGAGAGGGTGAGAGAGGGAGAGAGGGAGAGAGAGTGAGAGAGAGGGTGAGAGAGGGTGAAAGAGGGAGAGAGGGTGAGAGAGGGAGAGCGGGAGAGAGGATGAGAGAGAGAGAGAGAGGGTGGAGAGAGAGTGGAGAGAGAGGGTGGAGAGAGTTTATACACTCTGTTGTAGACGCTAGCTTGAACAGTCTGCTTTAGGTCATGACCTTTGGGCTAGTTTAAAAATGCAGCCACAACAGAAAATGATTTTTCCACCAAATTTTTGGTGGCTGGCTTTTAGCATGTACTTTGAGCTAGATCTGGCAACCCTACAAAACACTTCAAAGTGATAATCAAGATATTTGAAGTCAATGACACTGAAATTTGAAAGTTGAAAGCTTAATATGCTCATTTTTGATTCATATTTAAATTATGGTAACACTTTCTATGAATCAGGTATCCATAACGCATTATAAGTGAATTCATAAATATCTGTAAAGCATCCATAATGCTTTATAATACTTGACATAAGCCTTTATAATTTTTGAAACATTGCTGTGAGGTTTTAATGGCTTTCCGCCACAAGAGCACTAATGAGGTCGGGTACTGATGCTGGACGATCAGTTCTGGATAACTTCAGCTTAATCCAAAGGTACTGGACCGAGCTCCACCACTCCCGGGAATGTACTTCCATTGCTCCGTGCAGTCATTTTGGTTCCCTGGGGAACCAAAAACGGGTTCTCTTACAGAACTGCTGCAGAGAAACCTCTTTGGTATGTTGAGTGTGGAGTGTGGTCCAGTGGCACGGAGCTTCATGCTGGTCTTGCCAACCCTTTCTGTTACACAAGGAGAAACGAGGATTTCTCAATAACCTGGATGTGTTCCCAAAACCGGAACGTCCCATACCTCTCCTCCAGTTGGATGGGCATGTCCACTGGCCTACGTTCCACCTATGTATCCAATAGGCAGCAGACCCACAGGGCTCTTATCTGAGGGTGTGGTAAGCAAACACTGGGTTCCCGTTCATCCCATGTGGTTGTAATAAACAGCACTTCCCGGGACTACAAGTCAGTTGCACGAAGGCGGGTTGCCTTCGCAAAGTGCGCAACACATTCCTGGCACTGGGAGAACTCCATTGCAACTGTGAACTGGCACCGGCCGAGCGAGGGAGTAGGAATGACAGTAGCATCCATGAAATCTTTAGATGAGCTTCTGAAATCCCTGCAGGTGTGTACGTATGTGATAAACGGCAGATGCCTCCATGCTTTTGCAATTGTGGAAATTTCCTTCTGTTTTTTTAGGGGGGATGCGTATCCAGCCAATCACGGAATTTTCTGAAGCACGCCCCACGAAAACAAGCTCTCTGGAGTGCACTTGTTGATGTTCGACTGTAAGCTCCAGCTCCCTCCTGTGTCAAGCTCGCTCGGCTTGAAGGGAAACAGAACAAGGAGATTCTGTAGAACATGCCCCCACCCACCACATACAAAAACTTTTTTTTCTTTTTTTTGGGGGGGGGGGGGGGGGCCCTCACACTTCCACACCATACTGTGGAAGCGTTGAACACTTAGTGTACAGCTCTGGAGAAATTGAAGAGGCCACCTTAACCTGATCAGGTTCTCTAGCTGTACAGGTTCTGGGTTTGTGTTGGACCAGAATTCCTCAGTGCTGTTTGATTCTCTACACTACTGGAAGCATGTCTCCCAAACTCCAGATCAGATATTGTATTAGATCTGTGTATTTAGAAAATCACTAATGACCTCCAGAAGCCTGTTTTTAGAACCATGCTCGCTGTGCGTCTCACCCAGCTCAGCCGCCTCGCGCCAGTCTCTCTGTAGGTCCACCTCGAGGTCTCATCTTCGGTGGGTAAATGGACATTGGAATGATGTGGCGCTCATCACGGTCAGTTAGAAGAAGCGAGGTTTGCCCTTCTGCCAGTCGTAGCTGTATGTTGTCTGTGTGTTTTGCTGCTGCGACCTTGTTCTTATGAACCAGACGCTCACTGTATATGCCAGTAAAAAGCTTAGAACCCAACCTTCGGTTCTCACATGGAGAACCTGCTGTAAATGACGGAGATCCCTGCTTTAAGAAGAAACTGGAGTGGGCTCTGATTCATTTCCAGAGCTGTGTATTTATGATAACTCCTCCCGGAGTTACCAGGAAGTGACTGTATTCAATAGAAGGACGTGATTTTTGCACACGGTAAATATGTGCATCCCCTTTGCTGAATATTAGGATCCACCATAACATTAAAACACGTACTGGGGTTGGACAATGAAACTGAAACACCTGGTTTTAGACCACAATCATTTATTAGTATGGTGTAGGGCCTCCTTTTGCGGCCAATACAGCGTCAGTTCGTCTTGGGAATGACATTATGAATGCGTCCTGCCCACAGTGGTCAGAGGGATAAGCCCATTCTTCTCGCAGGATAAGTTGCAAGGATCACTACGTGATGTGGTGGAGGTTCGTCCTTCTGGTGGTTTATGCTGACATTACTGGATTACCGTGGCTCTTGCTAGTCACAAAGACTTGCTGTTCTGGTCACAGAGTGCGCCAGCAAGTACGTTGTGCACTACACAATAGGTCCTATTTTGAACTATGGTATGTCACCCATAATGATTGGGTGCATGCAGTATTTGTGAGCAGAACTGTGACTTACTTACTGCTAACTGAAAACTCACACTCTGCTCTTTACTGGCTGCAATGTGCAGTAATGAAGAGGTTGGACAACCAGGCTGGTCTCAATATTGAGCACATGAGACCTCCCACACTATAAAAATGAGAGGTGTCTTCAGTTTCATTGCCAACCCTGTAGATCTACACATCCACCCACTTTCCATTGATCCCATACTAAACATTACAGCTGGAGCTTATGTGGATTCCCTGGATATACCACATGGTTACTCAGTGGTGCTGGAGTGTAAACACTGTGTCCACTCACTGTCCACTCTATTAGATACTCCTGCATTCAGACTCATGCTGTTGTGCTGGTAGCGTTCGTTGCTAGTGAAGTCCGCCTCACAGAAGAGTCCGAAAGCAATTTGAGCAGAGCTTGGAGAGAAGCCACATCGTAAGGCTCCAGCAAGCGGGATGCGGCCATCCAGCGAGCAGTGATACCCTCCATGAGTCATCTTATTAGTACCAGCACCATTGGCAGACGGCTGAACGATGTAGGACTACATGCACATGGACCGCTACAACGTCTGACCCTAACACCACCTCAACACCGCCAAAGACTTCAATGGTGTCGTGCCAGACTGTCATGGAGTGATTCAGAATGGCACCAGCTCACGCTGGAGACGACCAACATTACACAAAAGGTAACGTTACAGAAGGCCTGGTGTCCCTCCACCTCCACCCCTACCGCACCATCTGCTGGAACTGTGTGAGGATGTTCAAGCTACATGCGGTATGGAGAGATCAACAGGACTCCATTCAGGAACTCTCTACAAGCTCCATACCGAGGACGATCTGGCGTCCGGTGGCGTTAGCCAAACATGGCGGCCGACGCCATACTGAGAGACAGACTTCTTTGTTATGGTGTCGCTCAATAAATATTGATTCATATCGCCCTAAAACTGATTCATTCAGTTATTGATCATGGGGACCCTTTATCAGAGTCTGTTTCCCAACAGCACCGCACTCCCACACCTCCTTCTGGGAGCAGCTGTTTGTTGACAAGCACAATGAGCGTAATTCTGTTTCATTATGTCGGTTGGAGCTGTTTATGGAGTCGATCAGAGGTGAAACTTGACATCTTATTGCATCAGTCTGGAGGACCTCCGCCTCCAGGCATGCCTGTTTGTGGTGTTTGCTATGGCGTTCAGCCACCGCCTCACCGTTTTTCCAGCTCATTTATCACTGTCAGTAGCTGTCTTGTCTCTTGTTTCTAGTCTACTCTTTAAAAAGGGCTTGCGGTGGCCAATGATCTGCCTCCATGGAAACAGACAATGACGGTCCCTCCAGAAGGTCACAGATATGGACAAGCATGTATGGAAATGTATGCATATGCAGATGTTGTGGAGGGGTGATGGTTCCCTCCACCCTCCAAAGTCTGAGACGTTTTCATGTCAGCGTCCATCACGTGCCTGCATTTGCATGCGTATGCTTGTGCGTGTGCATACTGTGAATTATTAGATCTTGGCTTGACGGCAGAATTGATGGCTGCCTTCGTTTCTTTGAGGTACTTTGTGTCTTTGTTTTTGCAGGGAAGACCATCAGTCACCGTGTCAGGACCAGAGACTACACTGTGCACTCCAGAATCACACCAAAGGCTCTAATGCTCTTACTGCAGCTACTGCAGTGCAGTTAGATAGGACATTATGGTTATACAGCTCTGGAGAAATTGAAGAGACCACCTGAAACTTGGTTCGCCACCTAGCATGGTCATCTCACCTAGCATGGAGCTTGTCCCGCCTCATCCTTCTTAATAGGAACACGACTTGTGTTGATAATGTCTTTATCTAGTTTTCCATTCCACCTTAAAAGGCGAACAGTGACAGTCTGGAGCCGACCTGTAAAACCGAGCTTGAGCTGTATCAGCACTCTCACTGGGATGCTTTCCGTGTGCTGTTTAATCAGAGCTGGGTTTGAAGAGGTAAAGGAGACTCATGGTTTAGCTCTGGTCTTTGGTTTGGTGGTCACGTTGAGCCACATGCTAGTCAGCTTTGCTAGATATATAGTTGGTCCATGGGCCTCAGTTAGACAGCAGGTAGGGAGGAAGAGCTACCACAGTGATGAATCAGCCGACTGCGTCATGACATCAGATTCCAATCTCCACTTGTGCTTTACCTGAGTCGCAGACCATAGTTCTGGCTAGCTGGTGTCTTTTGGTTTCATAGTAGCGGCCATCCTAACCATTCTGTGACCACTGCATATCAGTGGTCAGTGGTTCGCACTCCACTCTTAGACTCCAGCCATTTCCTTCTCTTTCTGAATTGTGGCTCCTGAGAAATGACCCTCAGATTTGATCAGTTTGGTAAAACTATTGACCCATCTCACTCCGGAGACCCCCAGTGAGATTCCCATTACGAGTCCCCTGTGACTGAACCATACATACTAGTGTAATACCTCCATGAGCACCAATAACAGCTGTGGTTGGATTTGGCATGGGCTGGACAAGTTTCGGGATGTAGGCTACATCAGTGTTCAGACTGGCATTAACGAACTGGTCATTTGGGACAGATTTGGTGCATGACTTCCTTGGCACAGTTCCGAGGAGAATTCCCTGTAGACTGGGGTTTTAGCCACTGCTGGTAGACCCGTATGACCGTACGCTTCCATACACCTGCAGATTCAGCTACGTCCTACACACAATGGTCTTTGGCCACGCCCACATGCTCAGTCACTCCTTTTAGCCAATGATTAACATCTGCTCTGGAGTGGTTTCCACACATGGAACGAGACATTCCCTGCACTGTAGCACCTCTTCTCAATCTATGGATCGCGTCACTCACACCCCTCAGGTATTTATAGCCCATTGTCATCATGCAGCGCCATCTGCAGGAGCCTGAAGTTACTACCACCTTAAGCACACAAGGTGACTAATATTGGTCTTGTGAGCTTTTATTACGGTGCTCTTTCAGCAGTTTGGAGAAAAATGCTGATGTCAGTCTCCTATTTTCTTTTAAGGAGGATTTAGGATGAAGAATTCAGGAATGAGTGAGTCTTTATGAATATATAATGAGATGCTTTCATTCTTAAATATAGATTTTGTTTTGATACTGATGTGATAATATAATTTTTCGTCCAGAGTGGTTCCTTAAACCAGGATTTCCATGAAGCGCCCTCTAGTGGTCTGTGGGCCAGTACTCAGGTGGAGGTAGTAGTTGTCAGTGAACTGGAAATGTCATATATAATCATATTAGTGTTACATTAAGTATTTTAATATTACAAATAAGGACCAAATAAACACGTCACAGTAGATGACTAATTAAACATCTTCAGCTTGAGACAACATAGCCGCTGGCTGTCACGCTTCCGGGGTTTCCTGGCTCTGCTGCTCCTCCGGAGTCAACTTCCCAGAGGGCATGGCTCAATGATGTCCCATCCACATGTCCCCAGCCGCCCAATCAGTTCCGCTCTAGGTCTCCTGAGTATCAGCCCCGCTGATTCCCATTAACTGCCTGTATTTAAGCCTCACTCAAACACTCCCTCATTGCGAAGTTTTGCCAAACCTCCGTTTGCAACCCTAAGCGGCTATCCTGCTGTTTATCCACTCTGGTCCTGACCTCCTTTGTTATTTGACTTCCGATCTCTTCTTCATCCCCTTTGGGTTTGATCCAGATTGTCCTCTGGCATTCCGATCTTCATTCGTCCTCTGACCACTCTCCCTGTCTCTCCACTGTACCCTGGTAGCCTCGGTGACAGTCTATCCTGGTTCTGACCTTCAGCTTGTTTCCTGACTTGGACCTTCCTGTCCTTTTCGTCATGTCTGATCGTGTTTTGCTGCTGTGTTCAACTGTTCGATCGTTTAATAAAGCTTTTTGACTTTTAGCTTTTGGCTTCAGAGTTCTTTGTCCTTGACACACTGATGTTTAAATTTGGACATATCTGACTTTTTTCAACCAGATTTATTAGAGAAATTGTATTTATGAAAGCTGATTGTAGTTTTCTGATGGGCCACTAGGCTTTGCAGTTATGATCTGGTGGGCCTTATGGCAGAAATGGTCGAGAACCCCTGCCTTATACCCCAAAAGGCTTCTCCCAGAGGCACCTCATTTACAAAAGTGGTCCTTCTATATGAGATTTACATTGTTGGCACCTTTCTTTGTAAGGCTGCATCCCTATATTCCTAATCCCTTCAGGTTTAAAACCTTCAGTTGTTCAGCAATACTGCATCTCGGCCTTTTCAGCAGTATAGCACGAGCGATCAGTCAGTACCATGGTCAATTACAGTTGAGACGTTGAATAATGACATCATTACAGGCTACCAAGTGAATTATACAGTACACAGAACCAGTGCTTTATCCATCAGTGCATGTCCCCCATTAGGAGCTGCAGTGGTAATGCTGTCTGTTGAAACACCCCTGGCCAAACAGCACCCTCTATAGGACGTGTCCAATTATTATTAACCTAGGAAATCAACTTAACAGGTCATCTGATCTCCAAACATTTGCATATGACTGTATGTAAAGGTTTCAAGCAACACCAGGTAAACGAGAGGGGCTGACGCCCTGACCTATGACCTCCAGAGGTCTCCAGATATTTCTTCCTTTCCTCAAAACTCTGCAATAACACATCTAAAAGAAGGCTAACACATTCCCAGCAGTCAAATGAAGGTGCCACACACGTTCCAACCCAACAAACTTCCAAACGCAAACGCAGATTTGGCCTGAAACACATTTAAATACACCTTCCCTGTTTTGGAAGCAGACGTCTACCTCATCCCCTCATCCATGGAAGACCTTGGAGACATGAGAGGGGTCAAGCCATCACAGCCAACCAAATATTTGGGTCTACATCAGTAATATAAAGTAACCTTCACTCACCAACATAAGAACAGCTGCACCCAGGAGGAGGTGTGGGAGTGCGGTGCTGTTGAGAAGGAAGATAAAGGTGACCAGGATCAATAACTGATGATACATTTAGACTGATATGATCAATATTTATTGAGCTACACATACAGAAGTATGTCTCTCGGGATGGCATCGGACCACCATGTTGGCTAAAGCAACATGCCAGACGGCTCGGTATGGAGTTGTACAGGTTCCTGATGTATCTTACGAAGCAATGATTTTTTTGCAGTGGTCGTGTAAGGTGGTGTTACTAGTTGTGGCCTCTAGATGGCAATAGGCACGCTTCCTGCTCACTCAGGAAGGCACAATGTGGTGTGCTTTCCGGAAGGTAAGACCTGTGGAGCGTTGCTCTGAGAGTAATCGTAGTAAATCCTTAAAAAATATTTAACATCCATCATTATTTTGTATATATTATGGATGGATGACATGTTACGTGCAGTTAGTTATCCAAATGGAACTATATTTCTCCGTTATTGTATTATTTGGTTGATATTTTTGCTACGTGTGGTGTGACGGGTGGCTAAATTCATTTTTATTTTATCAGTTGTATTTGGTTGTGACCTGTTCTAGACATGGACGTTGCAACTTTAAGCCGTTTTGGGCACTCTTTGTATTTTTTGTTTTGTATTTTGATGTGCTCTGTGAGTTCTGTTTGGAGCTATGTTGCTGATGGTGGGCTATGGATGCTACTTGCATACTACGCAATGTATTGGCTGTTAAACATTATTGACTGTTTAGACATTTGTACAATTGAACTGATTTATGACAATGTGGTGTGCTTTCCTGAAGCCTGAAGAGTTGCAGTCTGTGGAAGTGATAATAAAAAGAACAGCGCCACCAGCTGACAACACTGTATTACTGCACTTCCTGGTCCCTTCATTACCATCAAACACAATGCAGAGCCCAGCTGGGGAGCAGAGAGGGAGGAAGGGTTACATTCACATATTGGTCTTACATTTAGCAATTTTTAAAGTATACAGTCCTGTTATGGGGGGACAGGGGGCTGGGGGGTGTAGTTAGCTGTGGAGGGGTGAGGGATGGGTTATGGTGTCCCCAGCAATGTCCTCTAACCAAACCTACACCATTAGGGCGCACCATCAAATGCACTGACAAATCATTTTTTGCTAGGTCCACTTGAATAGCTGGAATGTTAGACAGTCTCGGCCGAGCCCTTGTGTTTCATATGCAGGTTTTAAATTGATGCAAGCAAGAAACGTTCCTTTTCCCATGATGCACTGCTCATTGGCACAGTCAGGAAGAACTTGAGGGGGTTACTGGCCTTTATTAGGCTGTCACATAGTTCTACCCCTGATGGTGAGGCACTGCAGAGGTACAGCACTGCACTCTTCTCCTTAGCCACCAAACACCAGGTCCTCTGTAGTGTGTGTAGAGCGGAGACTCCTGTTGGGTGTGATTAGTATTTCACAGATAACTGACTTCTTGGACGGTTTGATCCGGTACACCACCATACAATTCATTACAGTTATCCAAACCTTAGTCAACAGCTAATCCAGCCTCTGCCACATTTCTGGACCTCCTCCATGGACCTGGTGTGGGCCTCGGTAGTTGTTTTGAGCGCACAAGTCAACCAGGTGTTCCTATCTTTCAGCATTCCGGAAGCAGCTCGCGATGGATGGTTCCATCCTAATAAAGAAGAATATACATTTGAGACCAGATATGTTTTACTGAGCAGTTTTTCAAACCTTCGTTCGTCAGTATGCCAGAGAAACGTACCGCGTGCTGCTTTCACAGCTGCAGAACCTTTGCTGGGTAAACGATGGAACCCCACATTCATTCACTGGGTTGACATCTTTGGGTCCTGAACTTGCTGGATATAATTTGAATGGAGCTTTTAACAGCTCGTATACATGGGGCCAATGCTAGGACAGTGTAAAAGGTGGAACACCGCCTTTGCGAGAGTCACATTCTGTGTCTCTGGGCAAGGTACACAAACCATGTACCCGAGTTAGAGTACAGATACCTCGCTTTAGACCTCCACTGGAGTAACAGTACTAAAGTATGTACCTTCAGATGTACTTAAGTATGGAGAGTAACATGAGTATGATTCACAGCTAGTACCAAGCTCTGTCCAACAGGTCAAAACAAGCTCAGAACAAAGTGACCGCTGTGCCCTGGTTGATGGGCTCTGGTCCTGGAATGCTGTGGCACTTTACAGAGGTTATGGCAAAACTGGTCCATGGCATAGGTGGCATATACAAATTCAGAATATTTTATATGTTGAGCAGTGTTAGTTACCCTCAGAGGCTTGGAGCAAAGTTAGCTAGATCTGTAAGGCTTGCTAATTTAATAAACAGCTAGTTAGCTAGCATGAGTTAGCGTCAGTTACTCCCACCCTAAATCTGTTGGTAGATGTTGGAAAGACGTTGATGGTGTTTGGGAAAATAACTTTTATAATTTTGGTGCTGGCTCCTGCTAGCTATCTAGTTACTGAATTATCAAACACTCTTGAGTTAGCTAACTTTGTGCTGAGCATCTCCAGCTTTTTCCACATATCGGCTAGCAGCTGCTATGCTGTTAGCTAATCTTTGTGTTTACCATTAATACATTTTCCATTTACGTTTAGGCATTTAGCTGACGCTCTTATCCAGAGCTACTTTCAAGGTTATTCATATTACAGGTAGGCCAGTGCAGTGTTAGGAGTCTAGCCCAAGGACTGTTATTGGTGTAACTCAGCATTGGCCACCTAGCACGGGACTCCAACCCCCGTCTCCCCCTGATGGGTAGTGGTGTTAACCTCTGAGCCACACCATCCACTAATTACCAGTAATCATGTTTCTATAATGTAGCTTAGGTGCTAATATTACCTGGGACTCCCTATCCAAAATGGCACCAGCCAAAATCTTTCCTATAGCATCACATTGGTCAGAGTCGGCTGGGGGGCAAGGACACGTGAACGGTAGTGTCTGTACAATGTACAGTCCATACACCGTAAGCTCGGCACATGTTACCGCTTCAATGTATCCCTGAGCTATGGATATCAAGCTCAAGCCTCACCAGAACACTCTCTAAAAGCAAAGCTAGCCATACTCCATCTCACTGAGGCCTATACAATCGAATGCTTCGTCCACAACAAGATCATAGTCGACATTTCTCAAATCCGCTGGGACCTGCTCATGCATGCTAATGTGTAGTGTTTCAGTTGCAATCCAGTCATAAAACTACTGGCGAATGTGGTTTTTATCATCACCGGCCACAATGGCAGGTTCATTCTGGTGTTGCCGTGAACAGCCGATCAATCAGGGGGTCGTCAGAAACTCTTAACCCCATCAACTCCACAAACAGCTTCTACGATGACCTGCCTCATCTGCTTCATCGTGAGCACCAAGCAGCCAGCTCAGCAACAAAAGAGCAAGGTCTAGCAGATTTCCTTCTGATGCAATCCGTCTTCATCGACTCTCTTTCCATGCTCACGGCTGATATGAGAGGCAGTGCTGGGACTGATATGGGACTGTTCATGTCCTTTAAGCTTTAACACTGCAGAAATGTCCACACAGCTTTTACGGAGAAGGAGTTTATGGAAAATGAAAATAATCAAAATATAAGAAAGTGTGAGAGTCCATGCAGAGATGTAAGGAGGGGAATATGGGTCCAAGCCTCTCATGAGCAACTACGGAAGAGGAGGAAGCCTTGGCTTAAGGAACCTGTCGCCCTCTGGTCTCCCTGACACCACCGATCCTCCGGACTCCACTTCCCAGAGTGCAGAACCCAATGATGTCACACGCACATGTCCCCAGTCCCCAATCATTCCCGTTCTAGGTCGCCCGAGTTCTAGCACAGCTGTCGTTATTCACCTGTCTGCATTTAAGCCCCACACCCGCACACAACCTCTGCGACTCCGAGCGTTTCCCTACTGTCTTCGGCTTGTATCTCTGGTTTAGATCTCTATCTGAATTCAACTTACTCTCTTTTGCTCTTCCCCCCTCTTGACCTGTCTCCGAACCTGCATTACCCCTTCTGTTATGACTGCCTTGCTTTGGTTGTTGTGTCTGACTACTGACGTGGCAAATAAACTCCCCTGGGCTTTTAGCTCTGCGTGCATTGAGCCCAGTTCTTTGTCCCTGACAGAACCTAGGCTCGAGGAAGGAACCCATCCTCCTCTGGCTGGCACCAGATGAAGAGAGAATGACTAAACTAATGAGATCATAAGAGCTACATAAGATAAAACAAGGAAGAGTTAGAACCATCTCAAAGGTTCTATGTCACTGTGAGAAACTGAGTTCATGATAAGTGCCAGATGCTGGTGGATCCACTGTGTTACCTTTGGTCGTGCAGGCTGATACGCAGAAGCCAACAGCCCATAGAAACTACAGCTCAGGCGACTCTAGCAGCTATGGTGACTCCACTCCAAAACAAGGAGAACTGGAAATGAAATGAATGGTTGAAATAACCACTCTCAACAAACTTCACACAGTTTCACGGTCATGCATCAGATCTGGTTCTGATGGCCGCATCAACCTAACCCCTTTAAAGTGCTGATTAGCCCAGATCGGGACTGGAGCAGAAAGGCTTGTAAGGCCGTAATTGGTGCCTCTATGACAGTCTATGTTCGTGTGAACTGTTTTTTTTTTTTCAGCAATCTCAGTATCGGGCTGTGTAGGAAGTAGTTCTTAAGTGCACATTTAGCCATTTCTAGCTGTGGACCAACGTGCCTTTCTAGAGAGACACATTACAGGCATCCAATCTGTTGATTGTAATCACTACTCGGCCGCCCCTTAATGTAGTGTAGAGATAAGTGGCTATATATAATCTCACAGGACTAAAAAATAAACACCTTGCATGTTTAAGGTGGTAGTAACTTCAGGCTCCTGCAGATGGCGCTGCATGAGGATGATGGGGTTATAAATACCTGTGGGGTGTGAGTGCCGGGATTCATAAATTGAGAAGAGGAATTACAGTGCAGGGAATGTCTCGTTCCATGTGTGGAAAACGCTCCAGAGCAGATGTTAATGATTGGCTAAAAGGAGTGACTGAGCATGTGGGCGTGGCCAAAGACCATAGGGTGAAGGAAGTAGCTGAATCTGCAGGTGTATGGAAGCAGCGTACGGTCATACGGGTCTACCAGCAGTGGGAAAATCCCAGTCTACAGGGAATTCTCCTCGGAATTGTACCTCGGTGCCTCCACACGTTGGTTGGTCGTCTTCACCAAGACAAAAGAGGGACGTCACTGAAGATGACTCGCTGCCGTTCTGAGTCACTCCATGAGTTTCTGGCACAACACAACTACAGTCATGTAGTAGGCCAGGATGACTCATGAAGGGCATCACTGCTTGCTGAAGGTCCACAGTCGTGGCTGTTGGTTCAGTCAGGTTCAGGGATAAGGCCTGTCCTTGTTTACATCACATGCAGGGGACTCCCAAGTTTTGTTCCTGTTGGTTGATTCCTTCTAGGTGCAACTATTATTTTGCCAAGGAGCGTGTATGGTAACAAGTGTCCTCCCCCAAATGTCAGCAACATCCTCATAGCGGTGATGTGGCTATGACCATGTTCCAAGACTGAAGAAACACAAATCCAGATTTTTTTTTTTACATCAGGTTTAAGCATCTCCCACAATTACTGCCCATGACCAGGCATTCGATACATGTCCAGTGACATCACCGTTTTCTAAGCAGCCCAATTTGGTATATCGTCGCTGTCCAAAGAAAAACAAGCATCTCCAAAATGGCAATTTTACAGTAGGGGCCAAAAACCGAATTAATTTTAATGGAAGTCAATGGAACCAGACGTCTTTCCAAACACTTTTAGGCCATTTCTATAGGTCCATTCATCGTGAGATTTTCACACAGTGTCAACAGCAGCTGATCTGGTCAAATAATGCATAAAAGTAAAAATGGACAAAAATGAAGATGCATGTTTTTCATTGGACAGCAGATCAGCAGCACTAAACTGATCCGCATGTAGACCGGGATCATGTGGGTTGTAGCCTACGTGAAAGAAGCTTATGCTGTGTGCAGCCTTATCGGAGTGAGAAACCCAGCTCTCCTTTTTTCCTTTTAGGCACCTGCCCAGCGGTGTTGACCTTTAACCCCTGCACTTATCCCTCTGCTCTGTTTTAATTTCCTGTCAGGAGGCTCTTTCGCGCCAGGATTACATAAGGCTCGGTCTCCCTCCTCAAGCCCACACTGGCGCTTATTTTCTCACCTTTCCAAGAAATGAAGCTCACCTCGCCAGCAGGGAACATCACAACGAGAGCGGAGGAGTGGACAGGAGGGGAGGTGAGGGCAGGGGAAGGAGATATTAGAAAAAAGGTAGGGGAGTAGGTAAGTTGTTGCAATAGCGTCCATGCTTCATTATTAATGAACACATGAAGAAGTTGCCTTTCTTGAGTTATCGCTGCACCAGACCGACCCACACGATTCCAGACGATCAGTGAGCAGTGATGTCCTGCATGAGTCATCCCGTTAGTGCAGCTCCATTGGCAGACGGTTGCACAACCCAGGACTACATGCACACAGACCGTTACCACGACCGTCCTTAACACCACGTCACCGTCACCAAAGACTGCAGTGGTGTCGTACCAGACTGTCATGGAGTGACTCAGAATGGCAGCGGGTCATCTTCAGTGACGAGTCCCGCTTTAGTCTTGGTGGAGACGCCCAACGAATCGTGTGGAGGCACCGTGGTGAACGGTTTGCTGTCCCAGAAGGCCTGGTGTCCCTCCACCTCCACCCTTACCGCACCATCTGCAGGAACTGTGTGAGGATATTCAAGCTGCATGGGATGGAATATCACAGGACTCCATTTGGAACCTCTACAGCTCCATACCAAGACCATGTTGGGTTAACAAACATGGCCGCCCGACACCATACTGAGAGACAGACTTCTGTATGTGTAGCTCAATAAATATTGATCATATCAGTCTAAATGTATCATCAGTTATTGATCCTGGTCACCTTTATCTTCCTCCCCAACACCACGGCTATCCCACACCTCCTTCTGGGTGCAGCTGTTCTTTAGCTGATGAGTGAATAAACCCTGAGAAGTCACTGTTAAAGCCCTGGTTTAGGTTTTTTCCTCAGGTTCCTCCAATCCTGCAAAAATGTTACAGCACCCTCTACTGGCTGATAACTGCCTCCTTGTGTTTATGGTATTGGAAGCAGAGTTGTGACTAATATTTAATACTAATACTAATTAATACTAATACTAATAATCACTAATAGATGTATACATTGAAATGCTTTGTCTTGGCACTAACGTTCCTCTCACTGGGTATGAGAGCTGGTTTGGGATTGCTAGGTAGTGCTCTTCTACTGTGTTTACTGTGTATTGATCTCTCTAGGTATCAGCACTGGCCCTTTGTTTGGGCTGCGTCTGAGCTCAAGGCGAGTTTTGGGCTCTAGCCTTCTTGTACTAACTGGGAAACGCTCTCCGGCGGAACGCTAAGCACGGTTGTAAGCCGCTCTGGATAAGAGCATCTGCTAAGTGCCTCAAATGTAAATGCGTCCTGCACAGATTAGCTGGAATCATCTGTATCGCTCTGGCTGTCCTCATACTGCGGATGTCGGAGAACCCGGCACTAATGGTTCCTTTCTGTCCCGCACTATGCTTTTCCTAATATCGCCCCCCCTGTTCTGCGCTAACCGCTAGCCTGCACCATGTAAGCCTATATGTGGCTGAAAGAGTAGCTAAATAAACAACCTAGTGTAAGTGCTATGACTCAATCCCACCGCCACCCCCCTGTGGAGTAGAGACTACCTGCTTCCTGCAGAGCCGGGCCGCATTTCCTGTGCTCTGTTGCTATGAGGCCGCTAATCCTGGTTCCCTCATCAGAAGGGCAGGCTGATAATGAGGTTACCCAGCAGGAAATGGCCATGTGGGTGAGAGACGGGTGGGTGGGAGAGGACTGATGGCTGCACGCCGCTGAGGATCCTAATCTGTTCTTTACATATAACTCTGCTGGAGGGCGGCGCAGCGTCCCAGAGAGCCCGAGAAGGTTGTTTTTGAAAGACACAACCCGCTGCAGCTTTTCCTAGCCACCCGCAGACCAGGGGATGGCCTAGGGCTAAGAGCGGCTGCCGGACGACCGTCGTGTGTTTCCATCAGACCCCTGCTGAAAGGATACGCAGAGGTTAGACAAATAGAGGAAGCTCACAAATATGTCATTACAGTGTCTGTGGGGTCCGACCGGTTCGGGCCTTTCTGCACTGTGGCCAACCGCTCAGCTCTAACTCAATGGATGACCCTCAGCTGGTCTGTTTAAGCTGGATTAGTTTTGTCTGGGTTGGTGCTGTAATATCAGTGGTCACTTACGAGATACCTGCTGTGATTTGAATCCAGTATGAATCTGTAGTTTTTCAGATTCCAGAGTGGATGACTTTCTGTAAGTCACTGAACCAGCCGGAGGACATACGGTCTTGCACCATTTCCCAAACGGGAGAAGGGAAAACAGCTCATGTGGAGGGTGGCTGGTGCCTTCTGAGAATGTGAGCACTAGGGTTGCCACCTTTCAGAAATGGAAATAAAGGACGGGGGCGTGGTCATGTGTGAGCGACACATGTTCGAAATCGTGTCCCGTATGTAATCTGATTCCCCCGGATCTGTTTGGGGAAGAGTGTCAAACATATGTGACACACGTGTTTATTGGACATTTACGGAAATACGGAACAAAGCATGTCCTGTATTTGAGCTGAGTCTGTGGGGTTGATGGTGGGGAGCGTGTATGGGGGAGAGAGATTGTGATCATTCATGTGTGTGTGTGACAGACGTGCATATCGAACATTTACGGAAATACGGAACAAATTTACGGAAATACAGAACAAATTTAGGGACATTTACGAGAATACGGAACAAATTTACGTAAATACGGAACAAATTTACGGACATTTACGGAAATACGGAACAAATGTATGGAAATACGGAACAAATTTACGGAAATACAGAACAAATTTACGGACATTTACGGAAATACGGAACAAATGTATGGAAATACGGAACAAATTTACGGAAATACGGAACAAATTTACGAACATTTACGGAAATACGGAACAAATTTACGGAAATACGGAACAAATTTACGGAAATACAGAACAAATTTACGGATATTTACAGAAATACGGAACAAATTTACGGAAATACAGAACAAATTTACAGACATTTACGGAAATACGTAACAAATTTACAGAAATACGTAACAAATTTACAGACATTTACGGAAATACGGAACAAATGTATGGAAATACGGAACAAATTTACGGAAATACGGAACAAATTTATCGACATTTAAGGAAATATGGAACAAATTTACGGAAATACGGAACAAATGTATGGAAATACGGAACAAATTTACGGAAATACGGAACAAATTTATCGACATTTAAGGAAATATGGAACAAATTTACGGAAATACAGAACAAATTTACGGACATTTACGGAAATACGGAACAAATTTACGGAAATACGGAACAAATTTAGGGACATTTATGGAAATACAGAACAAATCAAATTTGGTTGCCAAAAAAAGGGCGATTCCGTATTTTACGGGACGGCTGGCAACCGTAGTGAGCACTGTGAATGTCCTGCATCCACATACTGCCATGTTCCTTAGTTAGCCGAGAAAGAACACTGTTCACAAACCTTCTTAGCTGTGACTCAGGTGTGCAGAGTCTATTTAAAGAGGAATTCCAGAAAATTCCTGGAAAATATTCCTGCATATTAAAATGGTTGAGATGTAAACAAAGTCATTCAGCAGAGCCAGCCATGACCAGTGTGATGGCTGGGCGAGATTTTGGCTGTTGGCTCTTGGATGGTGAATCCCAGGTAATAATAGCAGCTGAGAAGCATTATAGAGCCCATAACCCCCCTTAACACAAACAGGAGTGTATCACAGCTAGCATTCATACACAGAACATGTGCTCAGAGAGCACTTCTCTAACATGATGCTACTGTTCGCTGTACATAACCAACACTGGCTAGCTAACGAGACTAACCCTTTAACATCCTCACCAAGGATGCATTTTAATTTGGGGCCATAATGACAGCAAGAACTTAAATGCAGTTACATTAGCTTAGCATAGACATGTTTAGCATAGCAAAACAAATAGACCGTTTGGTTATGCATGTGACCATGTGATGCATGCAATGATTATTTTATCTTTATTAGACATTTGTGGAGCAATTTACTTGCTTCCTCCATGGATGAGAACAGTAAATCCGTCTACCGATTGGTAGAGATGGTCTAATCAGGTTGAGTTCAACACCTTCTTCCTTAAGATATAATGACACTAATGTGCTCTACCAAGTTGTGCAGAACGTAAAAGGGGTAAGATGTCAATAAATGTTTCCCTCCCTGGAGGTCAGGGAAGCACCCTTGAGCAAGGCACCTAACCCCCAGCTGCTCTAGGGGTACCATGGATAGGGCTACATAATGCTCGGGGCAAGTGTGCTCACTGCCCCCAAGTGTGTGTGTAGGTGCTACTGTGTGTTAAATGCGGAAGACCAGTTTGAGGGTGTGTGAGGGTGTGCTTATGCCTGTGCTGGCTCTGTCCTATAGAAACTTGCAGTGGTGATAGGAACCAGACATCCATCCCTGAAAACTCCCCAGATGAAATGGTTATGAATATGCCGCCTGATGCCTGAGACATTGTTTTATGATAGGTTTAAGATAAACTGCACTCCCAAAGCATATATTTAAAACACATTCCTGCCAGAGAGGTGCATGCAGGGCGCTGTGAGGTTAAACAGACCTGAAAGAAATCAAACCCCGAAGATGCTGATTGTTTGGATCGTAAATAATGTGGAGATATTTGTGCTGTATACATCATAACCCCTGGTTCCCATCTCCACCACTGTATAGACAGTTACAGAGTTTCTACAATGAACCATTTCACATCAAAGCAAACAGCTGAGACATGTGGAATAAGCTATGGAATTCCACTGTTAGGTGCACCTGGCGCAGCTGCTAAAACCAGATATACTGACGGGGATGTTTAAAGCCTTGGGTATATATATGGAGTTCAGTAGTCTTCTCACTGAGCTTCCCAAAAAACACCTTCATCCAACCAGTGAACTACATCCAACCATTAACACCTTCATCCAACCGAAAAAACACCTTCATCCAACCAGTGAACTACATCCAACCATTAACACATTAATCCAACCGAAAAAATACCTTCATTCAACCAATGAACCAAATCCAACAATAAAACCTTTATCCAACAAAAACACCTTCATTCAAAAGAAACCTTCATCTAACAAAAAAACACTTTCATTCAACCAATGAACTTCCATCCACCAAAAAACGTCATCCAACCAAAAAACACCTTCATCCAATGAAAACACCATAATCCAACCAACGAACCAAATCCAACCAAAAAACACCTTCATCCAACCAACAAACCAAATCCAGCCGAAACACCCTAATCCAACCAAAAAAACACCTTCACCCAACCATAAAACACCTTCATCCAACCATAAAACACCTTCACCCAACCATAAAACACCTACACCCAACCATAAAACACCTTCATCCAACCATAAAACACCTTCATCCAACCAACAAACCAAATCCAACCAAAAAACACATTCATCCAACTGAAAAAACACCTTCACCGAACCATAAAACACCTTCACCCAACCATAAAACACCTTCATCCAACCATAAAACACCTTCATCCAACCATAAAACACCTTCACCGAACCATAAAACACCTTCATCCAACCGAAAAAACACCTTCATCCAACCAACAAACCAAATCCAACCAAAAAACACATTCATCCAACTGAAAAAACACCTTCACCGAACCATAAAACACCTTCACCCAACCATAAAACACCTTCATCCAACCATAAAACACCTTCACCGAACCATAAAACACCTTCACCCAACCATAAAACACCTTCACCCAACCATAAAACACCTTCATCCAACCAACAAACCAAATCCAACAAAAAAACACTTTAACCCAACCATACTAGGGCTTTACAGACGAGTGGCAGACCTTCAGTTCTATTCAACTGAACTTTATTGTAATTATACCAGTACAGGGTTATACAGTACAACAACACACTGTCAGGCTCCTATTAAACTCTATTCCAAAACTACAAACAGGGTGTCTTTAAACTAACTCCCAGCTGAACTACTATCATTTCCCAAACCTGCAGCACCCTGCTCGTACCACAGTAGTAAGAACCATGTTGGTTTGAAGCACCAGTATACCAGCATACTTCAAACCATGGTTTTGGGAAACACATGCACTGCAGCTGTATTGTCCCAACTATGGAAGTTGCTAACATAGTTATGGTTTTGATAAAATGATAAAAGTTACTGTGTTTACATGCAGGATAAAACAAGAGCTCAGTGTCTAAGGTCACACTAAGCTCACAGTCTAAGGTTTCACACTTCAAGTTTGATATATTAAGCTAAGAAATATAAGATATAGATATATATGTATAAGAAACTGCGCTTCTCATAAAGCAGCTTTTAGTACCAAGAATCAAAATGTTATTTTTGTTTTTATCAGTTTGCAAGTCTTTCTACAGAATCTTGACTAGCAGATGGAATGAAAATGCGTGTCACTGGCCCAGCCAGGAAGGCTTATATCACGTTTCCTAAGGACATCATCTAGAGGTACCATGTAGAAAGAGAAAGTCAAAGGCCCTAAGCCTGACCCCTGGGGTACTCCACAAAAACATAACCCTTTTTGAATCATCATTACTAGCAGTGCCATCAAAATGCTAAATGATCTAACTGGAGTGAGAGAGTTCGGGAGAAGCTAATGAATGGTGGAAAGAATGTTAAGTAGAGCAGTGCTCTGTACAGTGTGTACTGTACCCTCTGCCGTGCCCCCTGGACCCTGTGTTTGTCTGGACCATCCGTCCTGCATTGTAACACACTGGGTGTAATTTCTGGCCGAGCACTGCTGATGTTTTTTCCCATGCCTAATGTGCTGAATGGAATGCGGCTCTAGCCCTCTAACCCAGTTCGGTCTTGGCCATGACAGATACAAATGAACAGGAAGCTATAAGACAAACCGCAATCTCTCAGTCCGATCTCATCAAAGCCTGGCTGCCGTGCCATGGCCCACCCCTCTCCATACGTCTGCCTGATTTAGACTAGAGGTCACAGTCTCTGGACATGTATTACTCCGCCCCCCTAATGACTGTAGCACTGAGATATTGTTCAGAGAGTGAACAGTACGTGACCTTTACATCACAGTCATCTCCACTGACCTTTAGCAGTATTGTCAAAATGTCACCTTGATTTCTTAGACATTGTGCATAATTCAGAGCCTGAGATGTAAACATAGTCGTTCTGAGGGGGTTGATGGAAAAGAGTTCATTGTTAAAGAAACATAAAGGCCTCAGGGGTCACAATGAGCGCCAATATATCCAAACCCCCCAGTAACTCAGTAAGTGTAATGTGTTAGTGTGCTGGTGTACAGTACCTTAGTAAATGTAATGTGTTAGTGTACTGTAAGTAGTGTGTCCGTGTACAGTAACTCAGTAAGTGTAATGTGTTAGTGTACTGTAAGTAGTGTGTTGGTGTACAGTAACTCAGTAAGTGTAATGTGTTAGTGTGCTGTAAGTAGTGTGTTGGTGTACAGTAACTCAGTAAGTGTAATGTGTTAGTGTACTGTAAGTAGTGTGTCCGTGTACAGTAACTCAGTAAGTGTAATGTGTTAGTGTACTGTAAGTAGTGTGTTGGTGTACAGTAACTCAGTAAGTGTAATGTGTTAGTGTGCTGTAAGTAGTGTGTTGGTGTACAGTAACTCAGTAAGTGTAATGCGTTAGTGTACTGTAAGTAGCGTGTTGGTGTACAGTAACTCAGTAAGTGTAATGTGTTAGTGTGCTGTAAGTAGTGTGTTGGTGTACAGTAACTCAGTAAGTGTAATGTGTTAGTGTACTGTAAGTAGTGTGTCCGTGTACAGTAACTCAGTAAGTGTAATGTGTTAGTGTACTGTAAGTAGTGTGTTGGTATACAGTAACTCATTAAGTGCAATGTGTTAGTGTGTTGGTGTACAGTAACTCAGTAAGTGTAATGTGTTAGTGTGCTGTAAGTAGTGTGTTGGTGTACAGTAACTCAGTAAGTGTAATGTGTTAGTGTACTGTAAGTAGTGTGTTGGTATACAAAAACTCATTAAGTGCAATGTGTTAGTGTGTTGGTGTACAGTAACTCAGTAAGTGTAATGTGTTAGTGTACTGTAAGTAGTGTGCTGGTGTACAGTTACTCAGTAAGTGTAATGTGTTAGTGTGCTGTAAGTAGTGTGTTGGTGTACAGTAACTCAGTAAGTGTAATGTGTTAGTGTACTGTAAGTAGTGTGTTGGTGTACAGTAACTCAGTAAGTGTAATGTGTTAGTGTGCTGTAAGTAGCGTGTTGGTGTACAGTAACTCAGTAAGTGTAATGTGTTAGTGTGCTGTAAGTAGTGTGTTGGTGTACAGTAACTCAGTAAGTGTAATGCGTTAGTGTGCTGTAAGTAGCGTGTTGGTGTACAGTAACTCAGTAAGTGTAATGCGTTAGTGTACTGTAAGTAGCGTGTTGGTGTACAGTAACTCAGTAAGTGTAATGTGTTAGTGTGCTGTAAGTAGGGTGTCGGTGTACAGTAACTCAGTAAGGGTAATGTGTTAGTGTGCTGTAAGTAGTGTGTCGGTGTACAGTAACTCAGTAAGTGTGATGCGTTAGTGTGCTGTGAGTAGTGTGTCTGTGTACAGTAACTCAGTAAGTGTAATGCGTTAGTGTACTGTAAGTAGCGTGTTGGTGTACAGTAACTCAGTAAGTGTAATGCGTTAGTGTACTGTAAGTAGCGTGTTGGTGTACAGTAACTCAGTAAGTGTAATGTGTTAGTGTACTGTAAGTAGTGTGTTGGTGTACAGTATCTCAGTAAGTGTAATGTGTTAGTGTACTGTAAGTAGTGTGTTGGTGAACTGTAACTCAGTCAAACTCAGCCAAAGTATATCTTATCACACAGATCCAGTTATGTAAACTAGGCTGTTTACCGTAATGCCCCATGGAGAAGGTCATCATAGCTGTTAGTGAAAGATGTGAAGGCTAACGATGCACTGGGGTCCTTCCTATCAGACGCTACCATCTCCTGCCTGCTAAATATATACCCTAAATGCTCCTAACGGCCCGTCACGGCGGCACAGAGCGGCTACAAATGGTACACATATTTAGCTGTGTCCCCTTGGTTTATGTGTGTTATGAGAGAGAGAGAGAGAGAGAGAGAGAGAGAGAGAGAGAGAGAGATGGACAGAGAGAGAGAGACAGACAGAGACAGACAGAGTGAGAGACAGACAGAGACAGACAGAGAGAGAGACAGAGAGACAGAGAGAGAGAGAGAGAGAGAGAGAGAGAGAGAGGGAAATAGACTAAATACCCAAGTAACCATAATAAAAATGAGCTGAGTTGAGACTGGAAACACAAACAGTTGAAATGAGCTGCACTGATTGCATTAGAAGGAAGGTACAGCGAGTTCTCTCTTTCTTTCAGGAGGAAAGATCCTATGACTTACAGAACATGCCCGTGGAATCCAGTTATAATCCAAGGTATGTTCTCAGCAACTGCAGCTGAAGAACATTACTGTACTTATACGTAAAGTTTATTTCTCCTCTCTGACTCTTCTACCAGCTCCACTGACCATACAGGAGCACTCTGTAGTTCTACAGGTACAGACTGTAGTCCCTCTGTTTCTCTGTATACTGTATTACCCTGTTCTTCAATGGTCAGGACCCCCACAGGACCCCCATAGGACCACCAGAGAGAAGGTAGTATGTGGGTGGTGGATCATTCTCAGCACTGCAGTGACACTGATGTGGTAGTGGTGTGTTAGTGTGTGTTTGATGGTGTGAGTGGACCAGACACAGCTGGACTGAGAATTGTCCACCAACCAAAACTATCCAGCCAACAGCATCCTGGGGGCAGTGTCCTGGGGGCAGCGTCCTGTGGGCAGCGTCCTGTGGGCAGCGTCCTGTGACCAGCGTCCGGTGACCACTGATGAAGGACTAGAGGTTGACCCACACTGCACTGTGCAGCAGCAGATGAGCTATCGTCTTAGATTGTCCATCTACAAGGTGGACCAGCAAGGTAGGAGTGTCTAATAGAGTGGACAGTGAGTGGACACAGTGTCTCAACACTCCAGCAGCACTGCTGTGTCTGATCCACTCACACCAGCACCACACACACTAACACACCACCACCACGTTAGTGTCACTGCAGTGCTGAGAATGATCCACCACCCACATACCACATGCTCTGTGGTGGTCCTGTGGGGGTCCTGACCATTGAAGAACAGGGTAATACAGTATACAGAGAAACAGATGGACTACAGTCTGTACCTGTAGAATTACAGACAGCTCCTATACAGTCAGTGGAGCTGATGGAGTAGATAAAGAGTGTAGCTACAAGGAGGTGGTCATAATGTTATGGCTGATCGGTGTACATTGCCCTAGCTGAGTAAGGAGAGTTCAGCACACAGAACTGACAAGCTCAAGCACTGCTGGTCCTCCTTCATATTCAAATCCAGGAGTGCCGTAGCCTACCCGATCCTCATTTGGCTAAGCGCTGCCCTGAGGGAAGACGCTAGAACAGGTGATGGCCAGGGTGTGATGGATCAGTGATGATCTTCTCAGCATGCTTCCTGGTTCTGGGCGTGTGCAGATGCAACAGTGTGGGTAGTTTAACCCCAACAACCTTCTCTGCACTCCTGATGACGCCCTGCAGTCTGGGACGGTGCATACACCAGATCACGTTCTAGCCCAGCGCAACAACCACAGTGAGGTAACAGCAATGTGGACCATGTAAAGGAACCGGCCCATCCAGGCTGGGGTCCAGGGTGTTGCCACTTTTCATTCTCATCCCAAGGAACCCACTTGCTAGGTCGGCCGTACGACCAGGCTGAAGTTTGGCTTCCTAGTCCCCCGCTTCTTAATCTAATGTTCTGTTCCACCTTAAATGCCCCAGCTTGTACAGGTGCCAGAATCTAACCGGGGCGCTATTCAAGGTAGAACAGTAACATTCTCAAAACAAGCCCGGCGAACAGGAGGCCAACATCAGCACCCACATCTTTAACAGGATCCAGCTTTAATCCTGCAGTCTCCACATTTCACTCACGCTCTTGGACAATGTGCAGCAGCAGCTTTGCTCAGCATTTGACACTTAAGAGTGCAGAGAGGAGCAGCTCCACCTTTAATAGCACCACAACCCCAACAGCATCACTAACAAGATTGCTAACTGCTATAAGATTGCTCTGTGGATCCAAACTCAATCCCACTCCCCCTCAAGTCCTTTCTTGGGTTTGTGCCCCTCCCTCAGGGCAGAGAGACTAGGCACAGCTTGCGGCATCAAAGCAGCAGCGACACCGCAAGAGTGGGTGCTGCATGTGTACATGGGGCCCAAGCACCTGCTCAAAGTCAATGCTGCCAGATGGTGCCCGTCTCTTCCTCTGTTCTACCGCTGGGCAAGCCATGTCACGCTCCTTTCCCAGCATCCCTTGTTGCCTGTTTTGCCCCAGTGCTCCTTCTTGACAGTCCTTGGACAGACTTGTACCTCTCTGTCATGTCACTTTTGAGTTTGTGCTAGCACCATTCCTCTCCAGACCTCTGGGGGTCATGGCACCATCCCACTTCTGACACCAGGGTAGCCGGTGTATCCGGTCTAGACACACAGTGCTAGGAGTTCAGCGCTAACCAAAGGTTAACTACAGGTCAAAGTCTCTCTCTCTCTTTGTAAGTCCGGTGCTCACGTCCGGTTCCCCTTTTGGCGACTCTGCATGGCCAAACAAGCCAGTCCCTGGACGTTCCACTGTTAACGTAGGAGGCATGGTATATAGTTCTAAGAAGTTTTTGAGGTTTAAGTTGTAGCAGGGGGCCTGCACTCATCGTCAAACCAAACATGCTCCCCTGTTATGACAGATGCAGGAAGTTTACTTGCCCCATAAAACAGAATAGGATTCTGGAATTTGGCTGTTTAAGGATTGGGAAGCCAGTAGATGTCCCTGTGTCTGAGAGGGAAATCCTCACTGATCCCGGAACTACATTAGTCAATGACCCCAGGGTATAACGTCAACCTCAAGTGCAGGTTAATTGCTACAGCCGGACTAGACAGACAGCAAACAGCTCAGGAAGAGCGGCCCGGTCACTAAGTGCACGGGTGTGTTTGCTTCAGCCTCATATTCCTGCAGTAATCAGGATTTATTATCAACCTGCAAAGAGACTCCAAACCCCGCTCACCCGTATATCCCCTTAACTGGGCCTTTCAATGAACCAGTGAGCTTCTACTGCATCACCGCTGCAGCTCTGACCTGCAGAACGGATGTACATGTCTCTGGCGCCCCCTGGTGGCCATTCACTAATACTGCCTGTGTGCTGGTGTTCCGAGATCACTGGTAGCCATACATGTTACATTGTAGCCAAAGACATCCCACTACTGACCCTAAAGGGGAATTCCACCAGTATTTCAAATTTCGGAATATTATGTACACTGGGATGTAAACAAGGTGATCACTTTACACCTACATGTGTCTTTGGAGATTCTATACTGTATGTAATTACTGAGTTACTGTACACCAATACACTACTTACAGTACACTAACGCATTACACTTACTGAGTTACTGTACACGACACACTACTTACAGTACACTAACGCATTACACTTACTGAGTTACTGTACACCAACACACTACTTACAGCACACTAACACATTACACTTACTGAGTTACCGTACACCAACACACTACTTACAGCACACTAACACATTACACTTACTGAGTTACTGTACACCAACACACTACTTACAGTACACTAACACATTACACTTACTGAGTGACTGTACACCGACACGCTACTTACCGTACACTAACGCATTACACTCACTGAGTTACTGTACACCGACACTCTACTTAGAGCACACTAACGCATTACACTTACTGAGTTACTGTACACCAACACACTACTTACAGTACACTAACACATTACACTTACTGAGTTACTGTACACCGACACACTACTTACAGCACACTAACGCATCACACTCACTGAGTTACTGTACACCAACACAATACTTACATTACACTAACACATTACACTTACTGAGTTACTGTACACCAACACGCTACTTACAGTACACTAACACATTACACTCACTGAGTTACAGTACACCAACACACTACTTACAGCACACTAACACATCACACTTACTGAGTTACAGTACACCAACACACTACTTACAGTACACTAACACATCTCACTTACTGAGTTACTGTACACCAACACACTACTTACAGTACACTAACACATTACACTTACTGAGTTACTGTACACCAACACACTACTTACAGCACACTAACACATCACACTTACTGAGTTACTGTACACCAACACACTACTTACAGCACACTAACGCATTACACTTACAGCACACTAACGCATTACACTTACTGAGTTACTGTACACCAACACACTACTTACAGCACACTAACACATCACACTTACTGAGTTACAGTACACCAACACACTACTTACAGTACACTAACACATCACACTTACTGAGTTACTGTACACGAACACACTACTTACAGTACACTAACACATTACACTTACTGAGTTACTGTACACCAACACACTACTTACAGCACACTAACACATCACACTTACTGAGTTACTGTACACCGACACACTACTTACAGCACACTAACGCATTACACTTACTGAGTTACTGTACACCGACACACTACTTACAGTACACTAACGCATTACACTTACTTAGTTACTGTACACCGACACACTACTTACAGTACACTAACGCATTACACTTACTGAGTTACTGTACACCGACACACTACTTACAGTACACTAACGCATTACACTTACTGAGTTACTGTACACCGACACACTACTTACAGCACACTAACACATTACACTTACTGAGTTACTGTACACCAACACACTACTTACAGCACACTAACACATCACACTTACTGAGTTACTGTACACCAACACACTACTTACAGCACACTAACGCATTACACTTACAGCACACTAACGCATTACACTTACTGAGTTACTGTACACCAACACACTACTTACAGCACACTAACACATCACACTTACTGAGTTACAGTACACCAACACACTACTTACAGTACACTAACACATCACACTTACTGAGTTACTGTACACCAACACACTACTTACAGTACACTAACACATTACACTTACTGAGTTACTGTACACCAACACACTACTTACAGCACACTAACACATCACACTTACTGAGTTACTGTACACCGACACACTACTTACAGCACACTAACGCATTACACTTACTGAGTTACTGTACACCGACACACTACTTACAGTACACTAACGCATTACACTTACTGAGTTACTGTACACCGACACACTACTTACAGTACACTAACGCATTACACTTACTGAGTTACTGTACACCGACACACTACTTACAGTACACTAACGCATTACACTTACTGAGTTACTGTACACCGACACACTACTTACAGTACACTAACGCATTACACTTACTGAGTTACTGTACACCGACACACTACTTACAGTACACTAACACATTACACTTACTGAGTTACTGTACACCGACACACTACTTACAGCACACTAACGCATTACACTTACTGAGTTACTGTACACCAACACACTACTTACAGCACACTAACGCATTACACTTACTGAGTTACTGTACACCGACACACTACTTACCGTACACTAACGCATTACACTCACTGAGTTACTGTACACCGACACACTACTTACAGTACACTAACGCATTACACTTACTGAGTTACTGTACACCGACACACTACTTACAGTACACTAACACATTACACTTACTGAGTTACTGTACACCGACACACTACTTACAGTACACTAACACATTACACTTACTGAGTTACTGTACACCGACACACTACTTACAGCACACTAACGCATTACACTTACTGAGTTACTGTACACCAACACACTACTTACAGCACACTAACGCATTACACTTACTGAGTTACTGTACACCGACACACTACTTACCGTACACTAACGCATTACACTCACTGAGTTACTGTACACCGACACACTACTTACAGCACACTAACGCATTACACTTACTGAGTTACTGTACACCAACACACTACTTACAGCACACTAACGCATTACACTTACTGAGTTACTGTACACCGACACACTACTTACAGTACACTAACGCATTACACTTACTGAGTTACTGTACACCAACACACTACTTACAGCACACTAACGCATTACACTTACTGAGTTACTGTACACCAACACGCTACTTACAGTACACAAACACATTACACTTACTGAGTTACTGTACACCGACACACTACTTACAGCACACTAACACATTACACTTACTGAGTTACTGTACACCGACACGCTACTTACAGTACTGGTAACGTGCAGTAACTTACAGTATCTCTGTATTAAACACACAGAAGTTGTATTTAGTGTATTTCACCAAGAGAGGACGCTCAAGCTCCGCTTGGGGGTTTCCTTTGGCCTCACACACAGGTAATCAGTATAACACACACTCATTTCTAACAACCAACCAGTGTGAGGATCAGTTCTACAGCCAAAGCGCCTTTTACCTGTCCCTCATTTTATCCATAAGGGTTCGAGCTTATATCCTACAGTGGTTATTTCTGAGATCCACTTCAAACATTTCTGTTTTATGGACCACAAACTAATTAATTTTTCATTTTTAAGTCATAATTAAGTTTTACATGGCCGTTTTACATGGTTACTGCACCTTGTATGTACACTTGTATGACGGATGTACACTATATAACATGAGCTCCAGTCTGTTTGCGGCTCTATTAAAAGAATAAAGCCAGTCCACTGTCTGAGGCTCAAACAATACTCTTCAGAACTTAGGCATGAATGGGTGGGGATAAACGGCGGTGGCCTGAATACATGAATGTACTGTATGTACATAATCTCCCCTTATGAAACGATAATATATGGCAATGTATTGGAAAATATAGTGCGATATATGAAATAATACAATGTCATATATTTGTCATATATTATATAGTGATAAATATATTACAATATATTGTATAATACATAAGGAATTGCAGCTTTTCATATATTGTATGTATGGTAGTATAATATATATTTACTTATATATTGTAATATATATATATATATATATGATAATATATATAGTTTTATCTATGTGAGAATATATACATATACTGCCATATGTGTCTATGAAAATATTCTCACATATATAAAACTATATATATTATCATATATGCAAACACATATGGAGAAATACATATAATGTCTATTACATATAAAATGAAATATATTACAATATATAAGTAAATATATATTATACTACCATACATACAATATATGAAAAGTGGCAATTCCTTATGTATTATACAATATATTCTAATATATTTATCACTATATAAATATATGTCAAATATATGCACTTGTTTCCCATATATGACATTATATTATTTCATATATTGCACTATATTTTCCAATACATTGCCATATATTATCATTTCATAAGGATCACCTGCCAAAAAATAACTCACCTGTGACTGCAATATAGCTAATAGCGCATAATAAGCTGGGGCATGGACTAGACAAGTTTCTGGACGTAGGTCACATCAGTGTTCAGACACTCTTCCATCAGAGAATCAGGGAGTCGGGCCAGATTTGGTGGACACCTTCCCTGGCGTTTTACTGGTTGTTCCAGGTAGTCCCAAGAGGATTGAACTCTGGGGATTTTGTGAACCAGTTCAGACGTGTGAATGCACCTGAACGGTCTTCATGCCAGTTAGTCACTTTTCCAGCACTGTGAATGTGAGAACTGTCATCTTGGAATACCAGGATAGGAATGTTCTGTTCCTCAGTGAGATGATGAGCTAAAGGCAGAACCTGGTTCTTCCAACAGCTCAGTGTAGACACTGTGGTTCAAACTTACTGTCACCTCAACCCATCTCCACTAAAACACCCCCAGAACATCACACAGGTAACTCATTTTTAACTTGGTGCTCTCCAGTTTTAGTGATGGGGGGCGGGGTTTACAAGGTGCAACATTCATTCACTCAATCAGTCAGTCTGTCATTCATTCTTTCATGCATGTTTGTATGTATAGCTCTGGAAATAAATCAGAGCCCACTCCAGTTTCTAAATCAGCATCTCCACATGTACAGCAGGTTCTCAGTGAGGAACCGAAGGTTGGGTTCTAGCTTTACTGGCAGATACAGTGAGCGTCTGGTTCATAAGAACAAGGTCCAGCAGCAAACACACAGGACAACACAGCTACAGACTGGCAGAGGGCCAAACCCACTCTCTACTGACCGTGATGAGCGCCACCTCATTCCAATGTCCCTTACCCACCGCAAGATGACCTTAAGTGACCTCCAGAGAGACTGGCGAGCGGTGGCTGGGGTGAGACGCACAGCGAGCATGGTTCTAAAAACAGGCTTCTGGAGGTCATTAGTGATTTTCTAAATACACAGATCTAATACAATATCTGATCTGGAGTTTGGGAGACATGGTTCCAGTAGTGTAGAGAATCAAACAGAACTGAGGAATTCTGGTCCAACACAAACCCAGAACCTGTACAGCTAGAGAACCTGATCAGGTTGAGGTGGTCTCATATCTTTCCAGAGCTGTATGTGTATGTATGTATGTACTGATTGATCTAATATCAATAACAACCTGTCAGTAAATGTTCTTATCCAGGAAACCTCCTGCATTAGAAGCATATACTTAGCTACCTAGCTAGCTAGCTTGTAATGAATGGCATTAGCAGGCTAGGTGGCTCAGTATCAGTCATGCTAACCAAGTCTCATCGGCTAACATGCTAATTCATTACGGATGTTCTAAACTGAGCTTACTGAAGCTCACTGAGGGAAATCTTTCAGCATATGAATCACACGCATCTCCGTGAGTCATATGAGAAGACGCAAGACACATAGCGGCTTGCGCGACAGCTCTTTAGTTGAACACAGCAGCAGCAGAGAACTGCCGCTAAGCGCTACTGACTTTCCAATCTATTGGCTAAATGGTTTGTAGGCTTCCATTAAATGTTCGTTCAGCATCTTTCCAGCACATGCGCCATGTTGTTGTGACTTCCACCCGATTTTTGGCTCATGCATCTACTGAACACAGCATGGACCGACATGGATGGCACAAAACTGCACGGAAAGAAGTTTGGTTCCATTGACTTGGAAAGAAATGAGGTTTTTGCCCATTTTGGACACATGACGATATGCCATTTTCTTCGGCCAGGCACAGTCGGCAAAGTTGTGATGTACCAGAGCACATGCCACACAGGATATCACGGTAAAGAATCGTAACACTGTAACCTGTTGAGGTACTGAACGTTGAGGTACTGAACGCGGGAAACCTATAGGGTTTTAACTACCTGCTCTTTTACTGAGCACAGCAGCGGGGAGAACTGCCACTCAGCGCTCGTGAATACAGCACTCCACGGTAGGCACTGACCCACACTACTAACACTGCTGCCCCTATAATAACACATCCACACAACAGCTACAGTGAACACCCTTAGATCTCTCCTACCCATGCTGCAGGAGCCTGTGTGCATGCCCACTCTGCATGCCCACTCTTCCTATGTGTTCATGGCCTGTAGTGCGATGCCACCGTGCCTTCTGTATACACCAGTAGCTGTTCATCCTCAGTAGGACAGTTATAGCTGTGAATAGGCTTTGCCACCGTCTCCATAGAGCCCCAGAGGGTGCCATGTAAACACTGAGATTCAAGCAAGTCATTTCCACAGACACCTACTGACTACTGCATGCTTACAGTGGTAGTGATGGGAACCAGGGCTCCGGAAGTCAGTCCTGGAAGTACAGCCATTGTATTTAGGGACAGTGAGCCTGCACATCCCTTCAGAGCTCACTGATTCATTCGTTCATCTATCTGTCAAGCTGCTTACTCTTCAGGGTCACAGGAGGTGCTGGAGTCTAACCCAGCACAGGAACCATAATAGACAGACCACCAGAGGGCAGATACACACAGACAGACACATTCACACCTAGGAGGAACAGTGTAGCATCTCCAATCAGCCTGGCTGCATGTCCTTAGACTGGGAGGATGGGACCGGCATGCCCATGCAGACACAGGGAGAACATCCACACAGAAAGGTGGGAGTGATGGGAACAACAGTAACTCAGCCACGAAGTGGTAGGCCATGTAAAATGACAGAGCGGGGTCAGCGGAGTCGATCGCTACAGACCTCCAAACTCATGTGGCCTTCAGATCAGCTTAGGAACAGTGTGTGGAGCTTCATGGAATGGGTTTCCATGGCGGAGCAGCTGCATCCAAGCCTTACATCACCAAGCACAGTGTAAACATGGAATGCAGTGGTGTAAAGCTCCGCCCCTGGACTCTAGAGCAGTGTAGACGTGTTCTCTGGAGTGACCAATCACGCTTCTCCGTCTGGCAATCCGATGGACGAGTCTGGGTTGGGCGGTTGCCAGGAGAACGGTACTTCTCTGACTGCACTGTGCCGAGTGTAAAGTTTGGTGGAGGGGGGATTATGGTGTGGGTGTTCAGGAGGTGGGCTCGGACCCTTAGTTCCAGTGAGAGGAACTCTTAATGCTTCAGCAGACCAAGAGACTCTGGACCATTCCATGATTCCAGCTTAGTGGGATCAGTTTGGGGACGGCCCCTTCCTGTTCCAACATGACTGCACCCCAGTGCACAAAGCAAGCTCCATAAAGACATGGATGAGCGAGTTTGGTGTGGAGGAACTGGACTGGCCTGCACAGAGTCCTGACCCTTAACCTGATAGAACACCTTAGAGATGGATTAGAGCGGAGACTGAGAGCCAGGCCTTCTCGTCCAACACCAGGGTCTGACCTCACTAATGCACTTCTGGAAGAATGGTCGAACCTTCCCATATACACATTCCTAACCCTTCTGGAGAGCCTTCCCAGAAGAGTTGAAGCTGGTGTAGCTGTAAAGGGTGGGCCGACCTCATATTAAACCCTATGGATTAAGAATGGGATGTCACTCAAGTTCGTATGCGTGTGAAGGCAGAGGAGTGGATACTCATATATCGTCAGTGTCCAAAGGAAAACAGGTATCTCCAAAATGGCAACTTTACAGGAGAGCCCAAAAACCTTATTAAATTTGAATGGAAGTCAATGGAACCAGACGTCTTTCCAAACAGTTTTGGGCCGTTTCTGTTGGTCCATTCATCATGAGATTCTCGCTCAGTGTAAACAGCAGCTGATGGGTTCAAATGATGCATAAAAGTAAAAATGGACAAAAGTGGAGATACCATCTGGTTCCATTCACCACCACTGTGAACAATCCTGACTCTACGTTTCTCCATACCTGAGCATTTTAGACCTATGACTGACTTTATTGACTCCTCCTTCTCCTTTTAATTATGTGGGTGGAGTTCCCTTTTAATTTGCATGTGGACCTGCCCACATTCAATCTCTCATATGGGCCCTTTAATCCCATGCGTAAAGCCCCTCTTCACACAGCCCGAGGCTCCGAACGCCCCTCCATTTGGGCTGCCTCGCCTCTGTTGTGACTGAGCGCAGCTAATGACACCAATTAACCAATCAAGGCGTAATTGGGTGCAGCGTGCCAATCTCCGGTATCTTCGAGGAGCGTGAGCACGTGACACCGTCATTGGATTGGGTGGCTGTCAATTCTGCCCGGTTACCACAGGCCACGCCTCCGCCCCCCCCCTCAGCCACACGCCCATCTCCATTGACCGTGGCGTGGTGAGGCTGTGAGGGAGCCGGGCTGGGAGGCGTGGACGCGGCACACACCGCGGCTTCCCCTCTTCTCTGCGCGAGCTGTGTTTTTCCTCCTCTCGTGTCTCCGTGCGGTGTGTCGATGCAGACGGCGGTGACGAGCGCCCCGGCTGCCGTCGCCCTCTCGTATTTCAGTGATTAGGCGCGAGCAGCCCGGAACCAGCTCTGCCTCGTGTGGGGAGGTTAATGCCATTTACCAGCACTTGGGTTCCAGTTCTCCGCTGTCGCCGCTGGAGGCGAGCCTGAGGGGGGCCATGCCGGCTCGGTCCCAGTAGGGAGGGAGACAGACAGGTCTGTTGGGAGCACCTCGGGGTGGGTTCAGACAGCCAGAGAAGGAGGAGCAGCAGAGGGAGCAGCAGCATGGCGAACACGGCCAAGTTCAAGAAGGAAAAGGAGATCCTGACGGAGTACGAGAGCCAAGTGAAAGGTGAGCGAGCGAGCGAGTGAGTGTGGGTGTGGGTGTGGGAGCGCCCCTGGATTAGCGTAACGTGTGTGAGCGTGTGCGCGCGCGAGGACGTGCACCTGGCTGCTACCTGGTGAGCCGTGCGCGAGAGAGCTCCCTCGCGCCGTGCTCGTGCTCATTCATTCAGACCGTTTTCTGGATGAAGTTGGCTTCCACGTTTCACCTTAAGCGGTACAGCAGTCACAATGTGCGCGAGGAAAGCGCAGGGCGGCGCGAGGACGGGCGGCGGCGGCGGCGGCGGCGCGCGCTTCAACCACCCATCCGTAAAAGCAGAATCCATAGCAACCACCGTTCACCCGCGCTTCTCATTGTAGGCAGACAGGTGTGTGAAAGTGTACGCGCATGCACACACACGCGCGCGCGCCCCGGCGCCTGAAAAGCTGTCTGCATCAACGTAAACGTGTGTGTGTATGTGCGTGTGCGCGCGCGTGCTTGGCGTGCCTAGCCTGCGTGAAACCGTGTGTGTCTATGCGATGAGCACGTGCGCGGCTGAGGTTGACGCAGTAACCCCAACCTGTCCCGAGCCTGTGCCATAGTGGCACGCGCGCTGCCTTTGCCACTGGGCTTGCATGTTTACTGAGGCGCGCGCGTATATAGATTCAGGCAGTGAACATGGAGGCTTGATGCCTGCTGTGTCAGCAGCTATTCGTTGGCTCTGTAATGGGGGGCTGCGTACTGGGGGGCTCCGGCACAGCTCCGGTGCTGGTGCGTACAGGGTCTCCCTTCTGTGCTGTACAGTAACACCGGCTGGTTTTGCTCTCGTGCCCTTTAAGACTAGGATATAAATGTTTATGCAACTTACCTTTATGCAAATGATATAACTGCACGGAAATATCCCATATAAGTTATGTGTAGATGGGCGGGGCTAAACGGCTGTTGATTGAATGGGTCGATATATGCAAATTAGGTATGTTTTTTGTCATCTCACAGCAGACTGTTCAGCAGTTCAGTGCAGTAACCAGTAAACACCTTACCGGTCTGCTATTACGGAGGGAAATAAATACAGTATGTCATCTGACAATATTTGATTGGACCACCATCAGATTTGATCTCTGCCTGAAATGCCTGGTTGGAATTCCACCCATTTTCTCTGTTACATGGTGACATCATCTTGTAACACAGCTCTTATTGCCTGTAGGGGAGAAACATGGCGTCATACCACTTTAGCCACTGACCATTCAAAACAGAGTGGGTAAGATGACCAATCAGAGCACACGGGTCTCATTGGTGGGCGGGGCTTAAAGACACAGGAATTTTAGCAGAGTGTTGGTGGGTGAATTACAGATGTTCAGTATGAGTTCAGGGTTGAGGCTGGGGGTTATGGGCGTGTGCAGGGGCTGGAGGGAGTGGACTGGGGATGGAGGGAGTGTACCGGGGTTAGAGGGAGTGGACTGGGGCTGGAGGGAGTGGGTCAGGGTTGGAGGAAGTGGGTCAGGGATGAAGGGAGTGAGTTGGGGATTAAGGGAGTGGGTTGGGGCTGAAGGGAGTAGGTTGGGGCTGAAGGGCATAAGCTGGGGTTGGAGGGCGTGCAATGGCGTTGGAGGGAGTGGGTTTGGGGTTGGAGGCAGTAGGTCGTGGTTGGAGGGAGTGGGTTTGGGGTTGGAGGCAGTAGGTCGGGGTTGGAGGGAGTGGGTTGGGGCTGGAGGGCATAAGCTGGGGTTGGAGGGCGTGCAATGGCGTTCGAGGGAGTGGGTTGGGGTTGGAGGGTGTGGGATGGGGCTGGATGGTGTGGGTTGGGTTTGAGGCTGGAGGGAGTGATCCGGAGTTGGAGGGAGTGGGTTGGAGGGAGTGGGAGGGGGTTGGTGGGGGTGGGTTGGGGCTGGATGGTGTGGGTTGGGTTTGGGGCTGGAGGGAGTGATCCGGGGTTGGAGGGAGTGGGTTGGAGGGAGTGGGTTGGGGTTGGAGGGTGTGGGATGGGGCTGGATGGTGTGGGTTGGGTTTGGGGCTGGAGGGAGTGATCCGGGGTTGGAGGGAGTGGGTTGGAGGGTGTGGGATGGGGTTGGAGGGTATGGGATGGGGCTGGATGGTGTGGGTTGGGTTTGAGGCTGGAGGGAGTGATCCGGGGTTGGAGGGAGTGGGTTGGTGCTGGAGGGCGTGAGCTGGGGTTGGAGGGTATGGGATGGGGCTGGATGGTGTGGGTTGGGTTTGAGGCTGGAGGGAGTGATCCGGAGTTGGAGGGAGTGGGTTGGTGCTGGAGGGCATGAGCTGGGGTTGGAGGACCTGGGGAGGGGTTGGCGAGAGTGGGTTGGGGTTGTGGGGAGTGAGTGGTTGGTGAGAGACTGCTTGTATTGGTTTCCGTTTCAGAATTCTGACCCCTCCAAACCATGTTATCACATATTGAGTCTAACGAGTTCCACCATTCTGTCAGAAAAGGACCCGAACCGGCCCATCATCACCCAAAACACAGACAAGAACCCAGCAGGTTGGCACCGGTAACCACACAGTGCCAGTAATAGCCACTGTTAGATCACAGATCTAATGTAGACCATGTAGAAGGATCAACAGGCCAAGAGGAAGGCGTCAGTAAATCAGTTCACTGTAATGAACGCGGTTCTCACGTAAAGCTGCCCTGTAGGAGATACTAGTTTTTCATTGGACAGCGATGATGTACCTTTTTTTTTTTTTTTTTTTAATATGCATATTTCAGCTGCACTAAACTGAACCGGGTCCCTGTTTATTTCCTGTTTCTGGCGACTTCATGTTCCAGTAACCAGAGCTTCTCACACATTTTAAGCCCTGCCGTGAATCCCCCCGGCTGATCTGGCCCCCCTGGTGTCATTTGTTCAGCTAATGCAGGGCTAAGATCTGATGATGCTACCAATCTACTGACACCATGCATATTTACCCAGATCACAGGCGTTTGGTCCTGTGGGCGTATATGAGTAGTGAAATGATTCCAGTGCATGTGTTTAGGTCTCCCAGTGTCACCTGAGTGTCGAGCTCTCCTGGAACAGGAAGTGCAGAACGTTTATCCAGGTGCTGGGTCACCC
>JAMWET010002948.1:122500-140000 GCA_024036415.1 Prochilodus magdalenae | reverse complement strand
ACGAGCAGCCGCGGAACTCACCCAGAGGAGAGAACTCGGGGCGGCAGAAGTTACTTGTTACCTGCTAGTGTGAACGCAGGGTCACAAAAAGTTGATCGGATTTTTGTGCAGGCGCTTTGTTCCCCCTGGTGGTGAGAGATTGTCATTTTCATAGTGCTGCACTGATTTCATTTCTTGCTGCTCAACTGCGGGCGACACGGTGGTGCACTGGGTAGCGCTGTTACCTCACAGTAAGGAAGGCCTGGGCTTGATTCCCGGCTATGTGGAGTTTGCATGTTCTCCCCGTGTCTGTGTGGGTTTCCTCCAGGTGAATCGTGAATCGGAGGTGCTAAGTTTCACTCTAGGTGTGTGTATGTCTCTTTGTTTGCCCTGTAATCGAATGGCGGCCTGTCCAGGGTGTTCGGTGCTTCTGCCCACAGAGCGTTGGCATAAGCTCCAGCACCCCCATGACTAGGGTTGCCACCCGTCCTGTAAAATACGGAATCGTCCCTTATTTGGCAATTAAATGTTGCGCCCAGTGTAAACACTGCGCTGTAGCATGGCTTCGGCGCGAGTGCCGTACGTGGTAGCCTTGGTTACAGGGAATTCACAATCCTAGCATATAACAGAAGAGTGGCGACGTGCAGAGAGTGTGAGAGACAAATTACAGACACTGGATCCACCACATCCAACTTCATACGGCATCTAAAACACACCCGGATAGGTTTGTGCTAGCCGCTTAGCCGTTTAGCCATCATTCCAGCTATATAACATACAGTGTTAACCCCTTCAGCTGGCCGGAAACAGGAAGTGTTTGAGGCAGAGTATGGTGCCAAGGCAAAAAGTGATATTGGGTAGTGAGATATGTAGCATTTAAACATAAAAAGAAAAGAAGTGTTGGACTGTAAAAAAATACAGCTGTGTCTAAAGCTAGCCTAAAGACTCACAATGTGACTTAGACTCTAGCCTAAAGACTCACGACGTGACTTAGACTCTAGCCTAAAGACTCGCGATGTGACTTAGACTCTAGCCTAAAGACTCACGACGTGACTTAGACTCTAGCCTAAAGACTCACGACGTGACTTAGACTCTAGCCTAAAGACTCGCGATGTGACTTAGACTCTAGCCTAAAGACTCACGCCGACTTAAACTTAGCTAAAGACTCACGAGTGACTTAGACTCTAGCCTAAAGACTCACAATTAGACTGACTTAGACTCTAGCCTACATAAAGACTCGGACTTGACTCTAGCCTACTTGCGATTGACTTGTGACTTTAGGCCATGGGACTCTGCTAGCCTATAGTGTACACCGTCATACAGTCAGATGATACTGAACGTCCTACTGAAGCTCCAGCAGCAGTGTGTCTGGTTGGGACAGCAGTGTACTGATAAGACAGACGTTCATGTACCGGGAACACCACACAACTAGCTTTGTTTAGTACTGAGAGGTGGGGGTGTCTGATGAGACCGCAAGGGACCCCCATCATTTATCCTCCCTGATGACCGTGATCTTGGCCTAGTCAGCCTGTTATGCTTGTCAGCTCAGCGTGTCGTGTATGTACACCCTGCAGTTCGAGTTCCATCCAGTAAAAATATGAGCAGAAACTCTTTCAAAGCATCAGTCTCCTCCAGAGTGGCTCCCAGTCTGGCCTGCATACATTAAGTGAGCCCTGCAAAGACCCATTAATCAAGCATTAATATCGATCCATTAATCTATTAATGGCGGTGTGGCCCGCAGAGGACTGGGCGACGTATAACCGCTGTTCTCTGAATGACAATGATGAGGCTGGTACTAATGCGTGTAAGCCTGTTCAGCTTAATGGGGGCTACAGGCTGGCACTCTGTTACCTAGCTCAACTGGACACAGCCGTGCCCTCAACAGTGGACAGCAACAAGCACATAGTAGCCAATCAGCCATGGAAAGATCATCTTAGATCCTGACCCAGCAGAGACATTTCTGACGAGACTGGTCTCACGGCCGAGACATCACTGAGACTGTTGGTTTACAGTTTTGAGACCGAGACTGGGCATGTTTGCTAACCCAACATGCCAGATGTCTCGGTATGGAGCTGTAGAGGTTCCTAATGGAGTCCTGTGATCATCCATCCCATGCAGCTTGAATATCCTCACACAGTTCCTTCACATTGTGCGGTAGGGGTGGAGGTGGAGTGACCCCCAGGCCTTCTGGACGTGTGGCGCGTCACAACAAACCGCTTGGTGCTGACCACGGTGCCTCCACACACTGATGCGTTGATGCGTCTCCACCTAGACAAATGCGGGACTCGTCACTGAAGATCACTACATGACAGTCTGGCACGACACCATTGCAGTCTTTGGCGACGTTGACGTGGTGTTAAGGGTAGTCATCATAACGGTCTGTGTGCATGTAGTCCTGCGTGGTGCAACCATCTGCCAATGGTGTATCCACCAGCAGGATGGTAGGTGGAGGGTAAGAAACCCTTGACTGGCTCAGGTGCTTTAACTTCAGGCTCCTGCAGATGGCGCTGCACGAGGATGATGGGGCTATAAATCCCTGTGGGGTGTGAGTGACGGGATCCATAGATTGAGAAGAGGTGCTACAGTGCGGGGAATGTCTCGTTCCATGTGTGGAGAACGCTCCAGAGCAGATGTTAATGATTGGCTAAAAGGAGGGACTGAGCATGTGGGCGTGGCCAAAGACCATAGTGTGGAGGAAGTAGCTGAATCTGCAGGTGTATGGAAGCGTACGCTTATACGGGTCTACCAGCAGTGGGAAAATCCCAGCCTACAGGGAATTCTCCTCGGAATTGGGCCAAGGAAGGCATCCACCAAATCTGGAAGAGTGTCTAAACACTGATGTGGCTACATCCAGACACCTGTCCAGTCCATGGCCAATCCAAACCCTGTTGTTATTGGTGCTGGTGGAGGTCCAGCACACTGTTCAATCACAGGGGGCTCCTTTTTGTGTCTGGTGAGCTTAGATCTCCAGGAGGAGGTCTGGTGACCACGACACTACAGTACGTCTTAATGTTCTTCAAAGAAGCATCAATGAAGAGGTTCTTTAGGGAACTAAAACTGGTTCTTCACTCGAGAACCTTATCAGTGTACAGTGTGTGAATAACGGCTGGCTCTTTGTCCTGGACCACCAAAGCTTGGGATGGTTCCTCAGGGTGAGAGAGCTCCATCGAAATGTCCACTGATTAGAAAGTGCTACCCCGAGAGAGCTGGAAGCAGGACTAACAACCGAGTATGGGCTTTAAAGAGGCCCCTTTCCTCTCTTTCATTCTCCCTTCTTCTTTCTTTCCCCCCTCTTTGAGTCTTTCTCCTTAACTTAATGAGCAGAATGTGATTTCCTGCAGTTAACAGCATTTGTGTGATGAGCGGCAGTCTGTCTTGTGGGCTCGCCCGCGCACAACCACCCACCCACACACACACACCCACCCACCCGCACGCACTCGGAGCACTGTAAATGAGTGTATTGAGCCGAACCACTCTGACATATGATAATGATTCTCGAGACATGGGCAGAGATGCCAAAAGTCCAGTGAGAATTTTTAGACGAGCGAGCAAGAGAGGGAGGGAGGGAGGAGGGAGGGAGGTGCAGATGAAGTAGGAGATTGAGAGGGTAGAGGGAGGAGAGTTTAAGGATTTAATTCACTTATGTGGAATCAGGAGGGGTTACAGAGGACAAGGCAAATCACGCCTACAGGGTAACCAGGCCGAGGTTAGGACTAATGTGTCCCTCCTGACAGTCGATAATGTGTCCCGATTTCAGGAAGTTCTTAAACGGTCATTTGCTCAGATGATCCGGTGTGGTTAAGCAGGGCTATGTACCGGCAAGACCCTAATGACATCTTGCAGGGGTTACAAATCAAACTCTTAGGCTCCAGAAGGAGGTGCGGGAGTGCGGTGCTGTTGGGAAGGGAGATAAAGGTGACCAGGATCAATAACTGATGATCAGTTTAGACTGATATGATCAATATTTATTGAGCTACACATACAGAAGTCTGTCTCTCAGTATAGCGCTGGGCGGCCATGTTTGCTAACCCAACACGCCAGACGTCTCGGTATGGAGCTGTAGAGGTGGTGTCCTGTGATAATCCATCCCATGCGGCTTGAATATCCTCACACCGTTCCTGCAGATGGTGCGGTAGGGGTGGAGGGCCACCAGGACGGTGATCTTGGTGCTGACCACGGTGCCTCCACACACGGATTCGTTGGGCGTCTCCACCAAGACTAAAGCGGGACTCGTCACTGAAGATGACCCCCTGCCATTCTGAGTCACTCTATGACAGTCTGGTACGGCACCACTGCAGTCTTTGGTGACGGTGACGTGGTGTTAAGGACAGTCGTGGTAACGGCATGTAGTCCTATGTGGTCCAGCCGTCTGCCAATGGTGCTGCAGTAACAGGATGACTCATGGAGGCCTCATGGATGTTGGGTCAGTCAGGTACAGAGATAAGGCCAGTCCTTGCACACGTCACGCGTGGCCGAGCATGAAACCTGAATCGTTTGCATGTCTCACGATGTCAAACCCACCCGCCACGCTTCATTCTGGGTGCAGGGGTTCGTCCCACATGCGTAACGAGTGAAACACTGCTAGCTGATAAGAGCTGAGCTGAATAGAAGACCGTTATTCATTTGCTTCTTTGCAGAAAAGAAAAGGAATGAATATCTATCTCAGGTGGAGCTGCTAATTGCATGCGGAGCTACAGCGATCTGGCTGTCTAATCTGACGTTGCATCTGTTCACGAGACATTCTGCCAGATCCCAGGCTCTGAGCGGCGGCACCGTCAGCATCGTCTCTGTGGAAATGTTGTAGGGGGGCTTTTATTCTGGGCAGATCTTCAGGGTGGGAGGCGGGGGTGGGCTTCAGGGGACTGAAAGACATCTAAGGATGGGGGAAATCAGTGTAACGTACGTGTGGGGTCTCTTGCATTTCCAGCGGTGGTTAGGATGATGGTCCTGTATGTGGGGTAGAGGTGGGCAGTGTGACGCTACCCCACCGGTGTTGAGATAGCGGTTAGCATCGTGACATCTATAAGAGATGCTCCGGTCATTATCGGTGCAGGACGTAAGAGCCCTGACCGGCTGACTGTCCTCACACAGCTCTTGCAGCTGGTGCGGTAGAGGTGGAGGTGGAGTGACACCGGGTCTTCTGGACGTTGATGCCTCCACACATTGATTCGTTGGGCGTCTCCACCAAGACTAAAGCGGGACTCGTCACTGAAGATGACCCGCTGCCATTCTGAGTCCCTCCATGACAGTCGGGTACGACACCACTGCAGTGTTTGGTGACGGTGACGTGGTGTTAAGGACAGTCGTGGTAACGGTCTGTGTGCATGCAGTCCTGCGTGGTGCAGCCGCCTGCCAATGGTCCACAACTGTGGCTGTTGGGTCGGTCAGGTACAGCGATAAGGCCCGTCCTTGCACATGTCACATGTGCAGCCGAGCATGAATCCTGAATCGTTCGCATGCCTCACGATGTCAAACCTACCCACCACGCTTCATTCCCATTGGTTGATTCCTTGTTTGTATGCAGATGTTGAGCGTGTGTGTGGTTTGGAGTCTGGTTCTCGGGCTTTGTGTGCGTGTGTGTGTGTGTGGATCGTTAGCGATGCCGTACAGCATGCCTACACGCTCTCGCTCTCGGGCTGAGAAGCAGATGCCTTGTTGCCATGGCGACAGCCTGGGTCGGGCTCATGCTCACGCCCCGGGGTAACAGACAAGCTTGCACGGGTCACAAGTTCAAAGGTCAAATATGAGCAATTTGACAGTGATGCTCAAAAATAGAGATGGGAAAGTTTTAACTGTAGCACAACATACACACACTCCAGTAAAACGCACAGTGACCCGTGTCACTTCACCTTCGGTAGGTACCATGTCCATGCCGAATGCATGTGTGTGTGGTTCTCCCAGGATGCCTCGGGAAGCAGGAGTGGACGAAGATCATGCTAATCCAGTGTGAGTGTAGAGTTTGGAGGGTAACGGTTATTTGGATATCAGGTCTTGAGCATAGACCTCGTCTTTGTCCTTCCGGGTCTCGGAGCATCCAGACCCTCATAGATCCCAGTAAACGTGATATCTTTAATCTAGTCCCCTGTGACTGAAACACCCTGTGATGGGATTTGGCATGGACTGGATACGTTTCTGGATGGAGGCCACATCAGTGTTCAGACACTCTAAGAATTGGTCAGTTGGGCCAGATTTGGTGGATGCCTTCCCTGGCACTATTCCGAGGAGAGACTGGGATTTTAGCCACCGCTGGTAGACCTGTATGGCTGCACGTGTAATGATTCCGGGTTTTCCCGGCTCCTCCGGCCTTCATAGAGGTTATCACTTAATGACATCACACCCACATGTCTCCAGTCATCCAATCAGCACCGCTCTAGGTTACCTGAGTTTTAGCCCAGCTGCCTCCACTTTACATTAATGGCATTCAGCTGACGCTCTTATCCAGAGTGACCTACAGGGTTAATCATAGTACAGGTGGGCCAGTGTAGTGTTAGGAGTCTTGCCCAAGGACTCTTATTGGTGTAGCACAGCCTAGTCACCCAGATTAGAAATTCCAACCCCAGTCTCCCACATGGTGGTGGGGGTTCTCTGGTGGGTAGTGGTGTTATCCTCCTCTTTTGCTTACCCCTTGTCGGCTCTCTCTTTGACCAACCCTCTGGTTATCATCCTCTCTTTCGCTCTCTTGAATGTTCTCCTGTCTAGCCCTTCTGCTTCGGTTACCTCGCTGCCTGTCTACCCAGGTTTTGACCTCAGCCTGTCCCTTGACTTTGACCTCGCCTCTCCCTCTGTGTGGTGTTGCTGTGCTCATTTACTCGCTTGCTTAATAAACCCCTCCTGACTCTTAGATCTGTGCACGTCGGCCCTGGTTCTTTGCCTGACCGTACGCTTCCATACCCCTGCAGATCCGGCTACGTCCTTCACACTATGGTCTTTGGCCACGCCCAAATGCTCAGTCACTCCATCGGCTCTGGAGCGTTTACCACACATGGAACGAGACATTCCCTGCACTGTAGCACCTCTTCCCAATCTATGGATCCCGGCACTCACACCCCACTGGTAATTATAGCCCCATCATCCTCATGCAGCGCCATCTGCAGGAGCCTGAAGTTACTACCACCTTCAACACACAAGGTGACTGAGTTTCAGTTCAGGGAAGCTGATGTTCCCTTTAAAGAGGCTCCAGACAATGTAAATGTTCTATAGCAATATAAGGTTCTTTGGGGAACCTTTAGAACCCTTTCTTAACATTTTTGTGACAGGCCAGCTCGACCCTGTTTCGCTTGCATCATCAACAGCATAATCAATCCGTTGTAGAAGGAAAGCAGCTCGTTGAAAGTAGCGAGTGGCCGTCAGTACAGCCTTTTGATGGCTGTGCAGCCGTGCATGCAACCTCAACAGTAAAACATGCTAGCCTGGCAGTAACACAGGGCTGTCTCTCTTCCCGGCTTTACCAGCACCGTGTAGTCATCGTATGGCTTGTTCCCCTTGTCTTGTCTTTTTTTAAGCACGGTCATCTGCCCCGCTGTATTTAAGCCTCGTAGTGGAAATGAGTCACTGGGCAGACTAGCCGTAAGAGTGCGTGGGAACTCTTTCATACTGCGGCCTATGACTTCATTTCCGTTCTCGTGTGTGTGTGTGTGTGTGTGTGTGTGTATGTGTGTGTGTGTGTGTGTGTGTGTGTGTGTGTGTCTGGGCTTATTATCCCCACAGCTATCAGTAGGACCTACCGGACCTACCAATATACAAGTAGGTACAGCTCCTTGTATCAACACTTGGGGTCCAATTTATCAGCCCCCCTGACCACCCTGTAGGTGTACAGGTACAGACTGTAGTCCATCTGTTTCTCTGTGTACTGTATTACCCTGTTCTTCAATGGTCTGGACCCCCAGAGGACCACCATAGATCAGATATGATGTGGGTGGTGGATCATTCTCAGCACTGCAGTGACACTGACGTGGTGGTGGTGTGTTAGTGTGTGTGGTGCTGGTGTGAGTGGATCTGACACACCAGTGCTGCTGGACACCTCAGTGTCACTGTTGGACTGAGACCTATTGGCAGTGTCCTGTGGGCAGTGTCCTGTGGGCACCGTCCTGTAGACACTGATGATGGCCTCGAGGATGACCAACACTGCACTGTGCAGCAGTAGATGAGCTATCGTCTCTGACTGTCCATCCACAAGGTGGACCAGCAAGGTAGGAGTGTCTAATAGAGTGGACAGTGAGTGGACACAGTGTCTAAACGCTCCAGCAGCCCTGCTGTGTCTGATCCACTCACACCAGCACCACACACACTAACACACCACCACTACGTCAGTGTCACTGCAGTGCTGAGAATGATCCACCACCCACATACTACCTGCTCTGTGGGGGTCCTGTGGGGGTCCTGACCATAGAAGAACAGGGTAGTACAGTATACAGAGAAACAGATGGACTACAGTCTGGAACTGTACACCTACAGAGTGTCCTGTATGGTCAGTGGAGCTGATAAATTGGACGCTCGGTGTTGATACAAGGAGGTGTACCTAATGAAGTGCCAGTTGTGTTATATGGCAGTACCGACACATTCCGATATTCCCCCTGTGACATTCCCATGCATTACTTTTAATTCTCCACGCTCGTTTCACTCGTTCTCCTCATCCGTCTCTCCTGCAGTGCCAGCAGAGTCACCTTGGTCATAATCCAATTCTCCAATGAGAAATGCAGACGCACGCGCTCACTCGTGCACACATTCCGATTAACATGATCGCTCTCCAGTATTCACCCTCCACCACCTGCCCGCACACCCACCCACACAGAGCATTCCGGCTGCCAGCCGTCTCATCTGAGATTCAGCTCTGGTGTAGAGGGGGAGCCAGTGTGACATTAAGCAGTTGGTCTGATGGAGGGAGGGAGGGATAAAGGGATGGAGGGAGGGAGGCAGAAATGTGGGGAAGAAACGGAGAGAGGGAAGCAGGATCATGGAAAAGGAGGGAGTGCAGCAAAAGAGGAGAGAGGAAGAATGCTGAATGCACACATGCTCACACACAGACAGACGGACACACACCCACCCTAATCCCCACGGGATACTCCACTACCTGTTGTCTTGGCAACGGCAGCGAGTTGTGATGGCGGTGTGTTGTGGAGGATGAACGTCGCCAGAAAACCTGCCCTTTGCTTCAGACGTCGCAGCCGAGCGTGGATTCGTTCACCCGCTATGTCTGCCGCTGCCTGCTCTCTCCACTCGGTACAGTCGAACGTGTCACCTAAGCATAAAGCACAGAGGTCTGGCGCATCACTGTAGCAGCCGCGCTCTGCTCCAAGCGTGCGTGACTGCTTTATGAATTCGTGTCCACTGTGGGTGGGCAAGACAGCCGTACGTCGGATCTGGGCAAACGCATTTCTGACTGATAACCATCGTTAACCAACCATTACCCAGCCGGCCTGGGCGTAAGGGTGACAAAGCATCACATGGTTCTGGTTAGTGATGCATCAGCTGGGTTCTGTGGAACTGACTGACTCCCACTCTCCAGTCCTGCAGCTGGAATCGGTGGAGTCGACTACAACAGAGCTGCTCATAAAGGAATACAGCAGAGGTTCAAACATCTCGAGCTTAGTTCATACTACACCCATCATCAGAAAGAACAACTGCACCCAGAAGGAGGTGTGGGAGTGCGGTGCTGTTGGGTAGGAAGATAAAGGTTATCAGGACTGATATGATCAATATTTATTGAGCTACACATACAGAAGTCTGTCTCTCAGTATGGCGTTCGAGCCGCCATGTTTGCTAACCCAACATGCCAGACGTCTCGGTATGGAGCTGTAGAGGTTCCTAATGGTGTCCTGTGATGAGCCATCCCATGCAGCTTAAATATCCTCACACAGATGGTGCAGTAGGGGTGGCAGTGGAGTGACACTGGGTCTTGTGGACGTGTGACCACAAGCCGTTTGTCTTTCCACTGACCACGGTGCCTCCACACACGGACTCGTTGGGCGTCTCCACCAAGACAAAAGCGGGACTCGTCACTGAAGATGACCCGCTGCCATTCTGAGACACTCCCAGACAGTCTGGCACGACGTCATTGCGGTCTTGGGTGACGTTGACGTCTGCATGGTGCAGCCGTCTGCCAATGGTGCTGCCGCCAACAGGATGACTCACGGAGGCATCACTGCTCACTGGACGTCTGGCTTTTGGGTCGGTCTGGTACAGAGATAAGGCCCGTCCCTATGACGATATCATGGCCCCGTCCTTGCTTACGTGCAAACTTGACACATTTGCATAAAGCTCATGTTTCAAACCTACATAATGTTTTTGGGCGTTTGATTCCTTCTGGATGCAGCTGATGATGGGTGTATGTCCACTCTGGGTGGGCAGTGGCCTGTACTCAAGTGGAGTTCGAACAGGGTCCTACTAAAAGGTCGATAGCAAACGGGTAATGGGATTATAGATCATGTGCTGAGGATCATTTCCCTTACACGTAATGGGGTGCGGAGATTAGTAATGTTCAACTAGCTACGTGTACTCAAGATACATCGCAATGTTAATGGGATTATACTCTGCTGAGTATTTCCCAACACGTAAGCGGATTAGTGTTCAACCTACGGATCACTGTACTGAGGTGCTCCACTCCCGCCCCACCTCTGGGTCGCTGCTCTGGCCATCCTCTTACTCGCGTTTTAGGAGGATTCTGGGGTCGGCTTTGTATCATTACTTCTTCATTTTTTGATATTCAGCTCTCCCGGTCCACCTTAAGAGATTCAGCCCTCACCTTTTAAGGTGGAACGGAGATTAGAATATGAAGCTGGCAAACAAAGAGCGAATCCCAGCTTCACCCGCGTTTCCGCACCGCCCTGTGAGAGGCATTGCATTGAGCTGACTCACTCCGGGTGAGCAGCCCTGGCCTTGTTTAAAGCTGGTAGTTAAACAAACTCATGCCATCCAGTCTGAGCAGTCGTGGTGGTCAGGGTACTAGCCTTGTGACTGAAGTGCCCTTAAGCAAGGCACCTAACCCCTGACTGTTCCCCGTGGATAAGGCTGCCTATCCCTGGATAGGTTAAATGTGGAGTCAGTGACTCTATAGTCTACTCAAACTCCTAGTCTAAGAGCCAAGTCTTACTCACTAGTTAGTAGGGCACCATAACTTGAACCCATGCTTGGCATAACGAATAGGCTCGTGTGTGGATGCCCGGTCATGGGAACCCGGTTCATGGAGCTGCTGCTGCAGGATCTGGTGCTGGTGGTGTGTGGAAGCGGTTCATGGAGCTGCTGCTGCTGCAGGATCTGGTGCTGGTGCTGTGTGGAAGCGGTTCATGGAGCTGCTGCTGGAGGATCTGGTGCTGTGTGGAAGCGGTTCATGGAGCTGATGCTGCAGGCTCTGGTGCTGGTGCTGTGTGGAAGCGGTTCATGGAGCTGCTGCTGCAGGATCTGGTGCTGGTGGTGTGTGGAAGCGGTTCATGGAGCTGCTGCTGCAGGATCTGGTGCTGTGTGGAAGCGGTTCATGGAGCTGCTGCTGCAGGATCTGGTGCTGTGTGGAAGCGGTTCATGGAGCTGCTGCTGCAGGATCTGGTGCTGGTGTTGTGTGGAAGCGGTTCATGGAGCTGCTGCTGCAGGATCTGGTGCTGGTGTTGTGTGGAAGCGGTTCATGGAGCTGCTGCAGGATCTGGTGCTGGTGTTGTGTGGAAGTGGTTCATGGAGCTGCTGCTGCAGGATCTGGTGCTGGTGTTGTGTGGAAGCGGTTCATGGAGCTGCTGCTGCAGGATCTGGTGCTGGTGTTGTGTGGAAGCGGTTCATGGAGCTGCTGCTGGAGGATCTGGTGCTGTGTGGTGTGTGGAAGCGGTTCATGGAGCTGCTGCTGCAGGATCTGGTGCTGGTGGTGTGTGGAAGCGGTTCATGGAGCTGCTGCTGCAGGATCTGGTGCTGGTGTTGTGTGGAAGCGGTTCATGGAGCTGCTGCTGCAGGATCTGGTGCTGGTGGTGTGTGGAAGCGGTTCATGGAGCTGCTGCTGCAGGATCTGGTGCTGGTGGTGTGTGGAAGCGGTCTGGAACTCTGGAGGGAGTGATGCAACAGAGGATATCAGGGGATCGTGTTTACACGCCACAGGCTTCAGCGCTCGGAAGCCGTCCTGTGTGGTCTATGGCGTTGTGGCTGAGCTGTGGTGGCTCCTACACACTTCCATGTCCCGGTAATAGCACACAGAGCTGACCGGAAAAGCTGTAGCAGAACAGACCAGAGAAGATCTCGCTGACCGGATGGTGGAACTGTGGCCGGTTCATTGGGTATGCCACCCTCTGAGGGCCCCAGATAGGATAGTGCATGTACAGTCACCTCCTGCATAGTGATTGGCTGGTTAGGTCCGGTTTGCTGTTGAAGGAGGAGCTATGTACATTCACTGACCACCTCATTAGGTGTATCTACACTCGCTGTCCATTGGATCAGCTCCACTGACCATATAGGAGCACCCTGTGGTTCTACAGTTCCAGACTGTAGTCCATCTGTGTCTATGTGTACTCTATTACCCTGTTCTTCAATGGTCAGGACCCCCACAGGACCACCACAGAGCAGGTGTGATGTGGGTGGTGGGTCATTCTCAGCACTGCAGTGCACTGACATGGCGGCGGTGATGTGCTGGTGGTGCTGATGAGGGGATAAGACTCAGTGCTGCTGATTCTGGTTCTGATTGGATGGACCATAATGAGTGGATTATGGAATATAGCAGTGATGGGTGGGGTCATTTTCGGGTCACTCCCTCTTGACCTCTCTCATCAGCAAGGCCCTCCCAGCCACAGATCTGCTGCTCGCTGTTTGTGTTCTCCATGGTGGCATTCCGAGTCATTTTGGAGTCCGGTGGACCAGCAGCCCAAACCCACGGTCCATCTGACACCCACAGCCAAAATCCTGTGGTCCCGTCTCCGCATGATGTCATGCACCGCACCGCTGCCGTGCAGTTGGCTGATCAGAGTGGCCGTGCAGGTGTTCCTATTGGCCACCCCGTAACCCGCGCTCACACCGTTCTAATCCCTGATCTGTGTGTGTATGTGTGTCTCTGTGCAGAGATCCGCTCTCAGCTGGTGGAGCAGCAGAAATGTCTGGAGCAGCAGACGGAGATGCGGGTGCAGCTGCTGCAGGACCTGCAGGATTTCTTCCGCAAGAAAGCAGAGATCGAGAGCGAGTACTCGCGCAACCTGGAGAAACTGGCCGAGCGCTTCATGGCCAAAACGCGCAGCACCAAGGACCACCAGCAGTACAAGTGAGCAGAGCTGGGTGACGAGAGTCTGGGGTTAGGAGACGAGGCTGCGCTGGGTGGAGGCGGAGGCGCATCCAACCGCCTTTTGTTTCTCTTCACCTATCCGGCCATTGTTGTAGCAAGAAACCAGTCATCCATCTCGCTGTCTCTCGCACTCTCTCTCTCTTATTCTCTACCTCTGTACTGCGCCCCCCCCCCCCTCTCTCTGATTCTCTACCTCTCCACTTCACCCTCTCTCTCTCTCTCTCGCTCGCGCTCACTCTCATTCTCTACCTCTGTACTGCCCCCCCCTCTCTCGCGCTCTCTCTCTCTCTGATTCTCTACCTCTCTACTTCACCTTCTCTCTCTCTCTCTCTCTCTCTCTCATTCTTTACCCCTGTACTGCGCCCTCTCTCTCTATCTGTATCTCTCTCTCTCTCACTCTCTCTCTGATTCTCTACCTCTCCACTTCACCTTCTCTCTCTCTCTCTCTGTCTCTCTCTCTCGCGCGCTCACTCTCATTCTCTACCTCTGTACTGCCCGCCCCTCGCGCTCTCTCTCTCTCTCTGTCTCTGATTCTCTACCTCTCTACTTCACCTTCTCTCTCTCTCTCTCTCTCTCTCTCTCTCTCTCTCTCTTCTCATCTGTTACCACGTGCTACTGCCAACCCTCTCTCTCTCTATCTAGTATCTCTCTCTCTCTCTCACTCTTCTCTCTGATTCTCTTACCTCTCTCACTGCACTCTCTCTCCTCTCTCTCGTCCCTCTCTACTCTCGCTAGCATCTCTCTCTCATTCTCTACCTCGCTACTGCTCCCTCTCTCCTTCTCTGTCTCTCTCTCTCTCTCTGATTCTCTACCTCTCTACTTCACCTTCTCTCTCTCTCTCTCTCTCTCATTCTTTACCCCTGTACTGCACCCTCTCTCTCTCTATATCTCTATCTCTCTCTCTCTCACTCTCTCTCTGATTCTCTACCTCTCTACTGTTCTCTCATTCTCTACCTCTGTACTACAGCATCTCTGTCTCATTCTCTACCTCGCTACTGCTCCCTCTCTCCTTCTCTGTCTCTCTCTCCCTCTCATTCTCTACCTCTCAACTGTCTTAATGCCTCTCAGTCTATCTCTCTTTCTCCCTCTTTTCTGTTGAGCGCTGTCCTCTCTCTTTCCATTTCTTTTACCTCTCTATCTCCATCTGTCTCTATGTACACCCCTATCTATAACTATCCATCCTCTCTTCTACATCTCTCTTCTCTTTTACTCTAAGAGCGCTCTCTCGCTTTCTCTCTCTCTCTTTCTGTCCCTCTCTTCTGTCTCTCTCTCTCTCTCTCTCAGATCTTTTACCTCGTACTGCTCTCTCTCTCTCATGTTCTCCCTCTTTTCTGTTGAGCGCTGTCCTCTCTCTTTCCATTCCTTTCCTCTCTCCCCCCTCTCTCTCTCTTTCTCTCTCTCTCTCTCTCCCTCTTTCTCTCTCTCTCTCTCTCTCTCTCTCCCTCTCTCTCTCTCTCTCTCTCATTCTTTACCCCGTACTGCACACTCTCTCTCTCTCTCTCTCTCTCTCTCTCGCTCTCTCTCTCTCTCTCTCTCTCTCTCTCTCTCTCTCTCTCTCGCTCTCTCTCCCTCTCTCCTTCTCTCTCTCTCCCTCTCCTTCTCTCCTTCTCTCTCTCTCTCTCTCTCTCTCTCTCTTTCTCCCTCAGTGATTCTCTACCTCTCTACTTCACCTTCTCTCTCTCTCTCTCTCTCTCTCTCACCCTCTCTCTCTCTCTCTCTCTCTCTCTCTCTCTCGTTTGGTCATGGTTTGCTATGAATGCATAGGCGATGCTGGGAGCGTTATACCCGCGTGCTGCCCCTCTGAGCTTATAGCCTGGAAAATCGGAATTGGCGGAGAGGCACTAGGAGATAGCGGCTCCGGCTTCCTTTATGTATTCTGCTCATCACCTGTCAGGGTATGTGTTAGCAATCACAGTCTCATTAATGCAGACAGCATTCTCCAGCAAAGAGAGGAAAGAACAGGCAGAGAGGAGGAAGAGAGACTTAAGGACGACTCTGTCTCTCTCTCTCTCTCTCGCTCTCCTCCTCATCTTCTCCTCTCGGACACAGCTGGTGCCGGTGTGCTGGGCTCTGCTGGTGTGAAGGTCCTCTCAGGGCTGTCCCGCCGCATGCCTGCTGAGAGCTGTGCTGTTAGTCAGAACCGCTGAGCAGTTCTGCTCCAAAATGGCTTCCTGTTGTCTTTTTGCCAGCTCCTCCGAACGCGCAGGACTCCTATCGGCGAAACAAAATGGCGCCCCAGCCATCCCGCTCTGCAGGTGGTCATATCTGATCAATATCTTCACGAGCCAACTCAGCCAGTCTGGAGCGCGAGAGCGTCGGGGGTTCACGGCTTTCTGTTCAACCCCCATGCAAAGTCAGCTGTTCTCTGGTGCACATCCTCCATCTCTCCCGTCATCCTCTCTCCCGGAGGCCCACTCATGACGTTGTGTGTGGCTTTAAAAGCCAAATACCAGCGTAATTCATTCTTACAGGACCGTTTTCCAACCAGGCTGTTCGTCGAGCTGCGTCTTGGTCAGATCACATGCTGGTTTGAGGTTCTGAGTGGAAGTTCACACATCCTCTACAGGGAGCACTTAGATACGTCCTTCCAGCATGTTTACAGCACGGGTCGTATGTATCTGCTGATCTTAACGTATCCTCGCTTCCCGAAGGAAAACAAGTATCTCCAAAACGGCAACTTTACAGGAGAAGCCAGAAACCTCATTTAGTTTGAATGGAAGTCAATGGAACCAGACGTCTTTCCAAGCCTTATGGGTCATTTCTGTTGGTCCATTCATCCTGAGATTCTCACTCGGTGTATATGTAACCCTCGGCTGTTCGACCTCCTCAGTGACACGACGGCACGGCCAGTTGGCTCTGAGCTAGTAGCTAAAAGGTACCAAAGAATTGAATTTAGTCCCATCCAGCATTCAGACCACGTGGAACAGAAAAACTAGCATAGCTAGCAGCGGCTGGAGATTAGCTGCCGTTTTTAGCAACCCCTTTCACGCTACGAAATACTCAACAATGAATATTTGCTCTGTATAACTTCTAAGTCACGATTATTTGCGCATTACTGGACGAATATCTGACTATAAACCTTTAATAGAACGGAGAAGACTTCTGAACCTACCATATCCTCGCAGTGGCAAGAGCGGACTCCACCAAATATGGCAGGAGGCTGCTAAACAAAAGCCTAGTACTCGTTCTAACCAGCAGGTGTCGCTGTTTGCTCACAGTGAAATGCATTAAATTGTATTTCCTTTGAAACAATTTTATATTTATAATCTATTATCTGTGATATATAAACAGCAGCTGCCGTGTTCAAACGAGGCATGAAAGTAAAAACGGACGAAAGTGGAGACACACGATTTTCATTGGACAGAAACAATGTATCATAACTTCATTATATATAAACTCACTATGCGTCATATGAACCTCCTGTGATTGTAGGCCACATCAGTGTTCAGACACTCTTCCAGATTTGGTGGAGGCCTTCCCTGGCACAATCCCGAGGAGAATTCCCTGTAGACTGGGATTTTCCCACTGCTGGTAGACCTGTATAAGCGTACGCTTCCATACACCTGCAGATCCAGCTACTTCCTTCACACTATGGTCTTTGGCCACGCCCACATGCTCAGTCCCTCCTTTTAGCCAATCATCTGCTCTGGAGCGTTTTCCACACATGGAGTGAGACATTCTCTGCACTGTAGCACCTCTTCCCAATCTACGGATCCCAGCACTCACACCCAGATATTTATAGCAGCTCCATCATCCTCGTACAGCGCCATCTGCAGGTGCCTGAGGTTACTACCACCTTCAACACACAAGGTGACTCACTTATAAGCACTTATCAGTCATGCAGCTGCTCCCTGGTAGCCAATGTAAGGAAGAGGGAACAACGGCTGGAGCTCTGGACGCACAACTACCATGAACTCCAAGAAACCACATTCAGCAAGAAACTAAAGCAGTGCTAGAATTAGAAGCAGAAGAAGAGGGAGCCTTGGTGCTGCTATCCACCGCTGGAGACGCTCTTGGAGAGGAAAGGGAAGAAGCTGGATGCTGAACTCACAGTGTTTCTTCTAGACTGGTAAAGAGTGATGAGGGAGGAGGGACTGTGCCTTTGTTTGTCTCTGAGGACCCCCGGTGATATGCTGCCCCCATTTCACAACTTTCATTTCCTCAGCATGTCGTTCAGCATGTCTGTAGCACCCCACTGGTCCCAACGGGCGCTCCAGACAAGTATGCTTACCACCCCCACCCTGTGTGTGTGGGGGGGTGTGTGTGCGGGTGTGTATGTTTGTG
>JAMWET010002948.1:62500-117500 GCA_024036415.1 Prochilodus magdalenae | reverse complement strand
AATTTAGCCATGAGACCTCCCACACTACAATGACAGGTGTTTCAGTTTCATTGTCCAACCCCTGTATATATGTATATATCCAGGCTTCTGGAGGTCATTAGTGATTTTCTAAATACACAGATCTAATACAATATCTGATCTGGAGTTTGGGAGACATGGTTCCAGTAGTGTAGAGAATAAAACAGAACTGAGGAATTCTGATCCAACACAAACCCAGAACCTGTACACCTACAGACACTGATCAGTTTCAGGTGGGCTCTTACATTTTTCCAGAGCTGTATATATGAATGCCATCAAGACTACCTCTAGAGGTACATGCAATGGAGGTACATGTAGTCACTTCCTACCCAGCCAACAAAGTCGTTCAGATTTTGACAGCAGGTGCCAGAAGTCGTTATTCAGCACTCGTAAGAATGGTGTAACTGTTGTAAGAGGATGACGGTGCATGTAACTGGCTGACACCCAGCACTGCTGTGTTCAGTAAAGGGGTTCAGCTGAATACGATCTGCTGTTGCACTTAGCCTTCAGCCTGCCCAAACTCTTTAATCCTAATTAGTCTAAAGAGTGAGCATGTGGGGTGTTCTGCTTGGGCTGAGCTGGTGTGCATGTGACGGGTACAGCAGTTTTGTGTTCATGTAGGTTCACTGTTCATTATTCATGGGTTCTGCCTGTCTGCAGAACTTTGCACACTGCTGGTTTATTCATGAGCAGTGAAGTTCCTGTCCCATACACTAAGGCTTCTCCATTAACCCTTTCGCAATGACGCTCCCACCAGAGGGATTTGCTGCGGCTGGTCCCCAGATAGTACGACGTCTTCAGTGGGATTCGAAAGCAGCATTGGGAAAGCTGATGCAGCAGCCGACATCAACATGCACCCATCATCAAAAGAAAAGCTGCACCATGAAGGAGGTGTGGGACTGGAGTGCTGTTGGGAAGGTGTTGGGGAGTGATATGGGGAATATATTGAGCTACACATACAGAAGTCTGTCTCTCAGTATAGAGTGCTAACGCTACATGCCAGACGTCTCGGTATGGAGCTGTAGAGGTTCCTAATGGTGTCCTGTGATAATCCATCCCATGCAGCTTGAATATCCTCACACAGTTCCTGCAGATGGTGTGGTAGGGGTGGAGGTGGAGGGAGTTCAGGTCTTCTGGACGTGTGACCACAAACTGTCCATCTTGGTGCTGACCACGGTGCCTCCACACAAATTCATTGGTCGTCACCACCAGGACAAAAGCGGGACTCGTCACTGAAGATGACCCGCTGCCATTCTGAGTCACTCCATGTAAAGGGTGGGCACCAGACCATAGAGCAGACCACTATGCCTCAAGCCTGCAGCAGGAAACATTAACCAATATAGTCCTGTGACATGTTTCCCTTATATCACTTGTAAGGGTGAAAAGGTGCGGTGCAGGAGCCAGACCCGGGAAAAGGCACTGGTCCCGGGACACTCTAAAGACACTCGCCCAGGACACACTGCATGTGGGGTAGAAGTGGTGTTTACTGGCCCAAGCCACCACACATCTCACCATTACTGTCCAGAGTAACTTAGAAGCAGCTGCATCAGACGGGAGGCTAGGCTACAACTAGCTCCTTCGTCCCGCGCCGAGAGCTACAGCTCAGCGCGCATGCGCAATAGTCAAGTGCACGTAATCAACCGTTACACACTCATAAAGAATTGTCAGTCATGTTACCAGACACTGAAACTTAGCCTCGTTTTATGCTAATGCTAACGCTAACGCTGCCTTAATGGATATGATTACATGGAATGAAGTGACACCCAGACTCCTCATACCGTTCCGGTGATATGATGATATGTACCCCGTGCTGCATAATACTGTAATAGCATCCTGCTGCTACCCACATGCCAAAAGAGCCCACCCGGACTGTTGGAGAGGGTCAGAACTTACTAGTGAAATGGTTAAGGTACCACTTCCTGTTGCAAGGCGTTAGAAGAAAGCTTCCAAGTCCAGTTTAGTGTCAGAGAGTTGAGATTATGCCTAGAGGGATCGAGCAGCATGAGCACTGAGGAGTTATATACAGGGGACGTAGTCCATCTCCATCTGCGCTCAGACTCGAGTAGCCTCACTGATGCTCTGTTGTACAGTATATTGCACTCACTCTGTTTCTACGGCGATATTAGATTTCATTAAACCAGTTTTTATTTGGCCCATTTTTCCCCCATCCCAATTGGGTTACGGCTAATTCCCAGCGTAGCAGCTCTCTGAGCCGCAGCAGGCGCCGGCAGACACCGTGTAGCAGCGGCTAATGTGCCTCGCGGCTCCATTTAACCAGGCGGACGTGTGATTGAGAGCACCAGTTCTTTGTGTTCCTGAGGACCCTCCAGTCACTGGAGTCATGTGCAGATGTCACCTGACCAAGTTTAGGCACCCCTGGTCAGGTGACATCAGTTAGCGTATGCTCTGCAGAGAACGTACGTGTGCCCGTTACTGCACAGTTACTGCATGTTTGCTGAATTTGGTGTATTTGCAGGGTAACAGACACGACACACTTTATATTTCACATGCTATTTTTTAAAAACTCGGCCCACAATAAAAACTGGTGCACTAAAACAACATGTCCATACATGTCATTTAAACTTTTCATACAACTGTAGCAGAGTACGGCAGTGACTCGTGCAGGAGAGGTGACCTCACTTTTGCTGTTGACCTCAAAACCTTCACCATGATGGGTGATTTCGGTGTGCTGGCATCCGCTTCGTTGTATACCTTAATGTCCTTGTCCTAGCCAGCACTGTACTGACTGAGGTATTCAGTTTTTAGTTTAATAAGATCTGAGCCCACATAAAACTACTTCATTCTAGCTCTTTCCATGTGATGTAGGGTGACCACATGTCCAGTTTTAGGCCGGACAGTCCGGTTTTTCAACTCCCAGTCCCCCGTCCGGCACTATACCTGGACGGACACCTCTTAGTCCACTTTAAAATGTTCACTCGCCAACAATATTTACATTTCTGCCATTTAGCTGACGGTCTTATCCAGAGCCGCTTACAAGGTTAATCATATTACAGGAGCCAGTGTAGTGTTAGGAGTCTTGCCCCAGGACTCTTATTGGTGTAGCACAGCATAGTCACCCAGACCAGGAATCAAACCTCAATCTCCCATGTGGTGTGGTAGCTCAGTGACAATGCTGTAATCCGTTACGCCACACCAACCCATATTATACATGGCGCTGACTCACGTCCGTGTCAGGAGACATATCATGCATTTCATTGGTTTAACCATGTCATGTCATGACTCGCCTACCCGGTTAACCACAGGTCAGTCCTCTGTTTGCTAGTCCATTGCTTCTGTTTGACTCTCTTATGTCATCCTTTCCACCCAACATGTGAGTAAAGCCATCATTCATGTGTAATGTAGGTTAGGTTCTGGTTTTAATTCTGTTCTAGTATTGTGCCTGACCCTCTGCCCTTTGTGATGTCCTCCTTTTTGGCGTAATGAAATAACTCTTACGCCAATGAAGAATAAGAAAGACTGATGCCAGTGGGCTTCGGAAGTTAGCTAGCTAGCTCACCTATTTAATTTTAGCTCCCACTGACAATAGCCAAACAGGTCATCTATGAATACCTTTGTTATAGACTGGGTTTTATAGGGTGTGTCTTGCTATGAAGCTACATCTTTCAGTGTTTCAGTTGCCAGGGTTATCAGTCAGCTAGCTAACTAGCTAGCCAAAAGCTAAAGCTAGCTAAATGTCCACTTTAGCTGGGCAGCACAAAAAAGCAGATAACAACCAGAACATGAAGATGTGGATTTATGGTTCATTGGCTTTTGGCAGTGGGTGCCAACATTAGCTAGGTCAGCTAGCTGGCTAACATTAGGACCCACAGGCACCAAACCTTGTTTTTCTCAATTGATTAGTGATTGTATTTCACATTATCAACCTGCAGACATCTCCTCTTTTCGTTCTCACATAAGGAAAAGCGGTAGAGTAATAACTGAGTAGTTTTGACTTGGGGCACCCATAAGGCCCAAATGTGTTGACTTCTTTTGGCTATTTCACTCTAAAACTGATCCTCTAAAGCGAGTCCATCTTTTATTAATCTTCAGACCTGTATTTTTAACTTTCTGAGGCTCATTCTGATGAAAACACACCCCACTACAATCACTACACTCACATTTACCTCAGAGCTGCTATAACTGTATCCACTGTTTAGAGCTAGCTGCTGCTAACGCTGCCCAGTTCACCTGAGATACGGTTAGCCTAGCTGTTAGCTCCCCTCGGCTAATTCACTCTAAAACTGATCCTCTAAAGCGAGTTCACCTTTTATTAATCTTCAGACCTGTATATTTTAACTTTCTGAGGCTCATTCTGATGAACACACACCCCACTACAATCACTACACCCACATTTATACCCAATAAAACCCACAGTCTATAACAAGGGGGTGTGCAAATGGTTCTCTTGGCTTTTGCCAACTGGCACTAACATTAGAACCCACTGGCACCAAACCTTGTGTTTCTCCATTGATTACGAAGTGTATTTCACATTATCAACTTGCAGACATCTCCTAGTCTATTTGCCATCACAAGGAAGGCGGTACAATGATAACAGAGTAGCATTTTTCGACTCAAACAACAGGGAACACAGAACCGTGTTAGACGGGAAAGACAGACCCTTTAGCGGCTCAGTGGAGTCGCAGATGCAAATGTGCTAACAAGCGGCGTGGAGTGGAACGAATTTAGACCCTGAATAAACAAGGAACTGACTGAAAAGGTTCACAAGTTCTGTGGTTCATTTGTTTAGGGGGTCTTCAGCCATGTTTGGCCCCTGAAACAGCAATTGGACACTACTTGGGTTGCCACCCGTCCCAATACGGAATCGTCTTTATTTGGCAATCAAATGCAATTGTTCCGTATTTCCGTAAATTTGTTCCATATTTTTGTAAATTTGTTCCATATTTCTGTAAATTTGTTCCGTATTTCCATAAATTTGTTCCGTATTTTAGTAAATTTGTTCCGTATTTCTGTAAATTTGTTCCGTATTTTCGTAAATTTGTTTCCGTATTTCTGTAAATTTGTTCCATATTTCTGTAAATTTGTTCCATATTTTTGTAAATTTGTTCCGTATTTCTGTAAATTTGTTCCATATTTCCGTGAATTTGTTCCGTATTTCCGTAAATTTGTTCCATATTTTCGTAAATTTGTTCCGTATTTCCGTAAATTTGTTCCGTATTTCCGTAAATGTCCGATATACACGTCTGTCACACACATAATTGATTACAATCTCTACAGCCACACACCACCACCAACCCTCTACCCCCACCCCGGACTCAGCTCAAATACGAGGCGCGCTTTGTTCCGTATTACCGTAAATGTCCGATTAAGACATGTATCACTCCCCCCAACAACCCCATACCCCACCCTCCTCCCCCCACCCCTAGAATAAGACCAATTTCGAACACGTCACTCACACATGACCATGACCCCCCCCCGTCCCGCCCCCCATCCTTAATTTTAATTTCTGAAAGGTGGCAACCCTAGACACTAGAGCTTGGTTATCTTAATCAGCGTGTGGTTACCAATGAACCCTGGACTTGTTCTGGACATAGCGTTTTTAAGGTAGCCACCTGGCTGCCCATGACTGTTGCTCACAAACAACCTCGCCCACTTGTAATCCGTGCAATCTTGACCCCAAGCCTGAATGAGCTCGGCTGATGGAAGCAATAGAGCGGCATTAAGGAGAGCCGAATCCAAAATGACTTTTACAGGCCAGTGTTCCATTGCTATAAGTAAGAGTTTGACCCGAGCCGGCCCCCGTGTCTTATCTTCTCCTCTAATATCCTCTTTTGTTTTCCTCCTCTTCTGTAGAGTAAAGAGATCACTTTCCAGCTGCAGGAGGACCTGATGAAGATCCTTAACGAGCTCTACACGGTGAGGACCTCTCTCCATCTCTCTCTCTCCCCAAACCATTCTCCTCATCATCCTTTCATTTCTCTGCTCCGCTTCTGAAATTACGATTTCATTCCCTTCACTCCACCTTTCTCGTTTCATCATTTCATCAATACATGAGTCACCCACTCCATCACCAGCTACCTTTCTTCCACACGGCTCTTCGATCAGTCCGTATCTCACCGCTCCATTCAGTCTCATCAGCTTTCTATCTTCCCGGTCTGTCGTCTCACACTTCTGCCAGTCCTCGCCAACTTCCATTTTCGGGGGCACATGTTTGGTTTCGCCTAGTCTGTCCGGAGGTGCGCTGGCCTCGGAGGAGCGTATTCCAAGCCCTGTCTCATCCACAATACAGCAGTACTCCAGTATGGATCAGCAGATTGCGGCAGACGCCCCTGTCCCTGATTTTGAGCCCGGTTGACGCTTTAAAAGCCAGCAGGTCTTAAATAAATAAGCCCTATTAAACGAAGGCATGCGGGACACATTAGCTACGGCAGCCAGGCTGCCGGCTAGCAGGAAAAGTGCTCTACATTCCTGACACAGGACACATTTAAGAAGAACGCTCGCTCCCCGGCTTCTGAAACGCATCTACAGATGGCTTTGAAGCAGTGGGCATTGTGGATGTCCCTGTCTTCACTTCAGCAGATGGACAGACAGACATGCATGCACATGAATCTCACAGTCGCGCGCTTTGAATAGCGTTTGCTGCGTTGGGGGTGGGGGGACTTTAGCGGTGCATGTGTTTGTCTGCGTGTACTTGTTAGAAACGGTTCACAACTTCATCCGGCCTGAGGCCAAACGAAGGAGGAGTCATTTACATATGGCAAATATCGCTCTCATTCTCTCCCTCGCACATATACACGAGTGCGAGCCCCCCTATTCCACTCCTCCCACTCCACCCCCCATGCACGCACGACAGCCATTAAGCACACAGATGGTCTGCGTCCGATGGACTGTGTTTTAACTGTCTGATTATCTCAGTGTGGGCTTATGAGAACGCAACGGATGTGGCGAGGACTGGCTTCCTTTTTAAATATTGCTTCGCTAGTCATTCACAGATGTGAGTAAAGGACTTGGGTGGTGAGCATCACCAGGCTCAGGCGGATGCCATGCTCAGGCGGATGCCATGCTAGCGCTGTATAGAGTCTCTAAGATACGGGACGTCTCAGGCCATCATCTAGAGTAGAGTAGAACCGTGCCAATCACAGATTCTTCACCTATACGTTCTCCTTCTGTCTGTCAACTTAAATTAGAATCCCAGTACGGATTCCGACACCTGGATTCAGGATATCAGCCAATAAGAAGTATGATCCAATTTATATATATATATATTTCACTCTGCATGTTTAAAGTGGTAGTAACTTCAGGCTCCAGCAGATGGCGCTGTAGAAGGATGATGGGGCTATAAATCCCTGTGGGGTGTGAGTGACGGGATCCATAGATTGAGAAGAGGTGCTACAGTGCAGTGCAGTGTGGAAAACGCTCCAGAGCAGATGTTAATGATTGGCTAAAAGGAGTGACTGAGCATGTGGGCGTGGCCAAAGACCATAGTGTGAAGGAAGTAGCTGAATCTGCAGGTGTGTGGAAGCGTACGGTCATACGTGTCTACCAGCAGTGGTGAAATCCCAGTCTACAGGGAATTCTCCTCGGGATCGTGCCAGGGAAGGCATCCACCAAATCTGGCCCAACTGCGCGATGCTTTGATGGTAGAGTCTCTGAACACTGATGTGGCCTACATCCAGAAACTTGTCCGATCCATGCTAAATCAGATCACAGCTGTTATTGGTGATCGTGGAGGTGTTGCACGCTGTTAGGTAGGTGACTCGTTTTTGGTCTGGTGGTCTGGTGAGGTCTTCATTCTTCACATCCCACATCCCTCATGTAATGCACTGTTCCAATTCCAGAACGTTATAAGTGATTATGGAAGTTTGGCCATTAAGGAATATGGACTTTAGGCTATGAGATCAAACGACTCCTTATCTGAATTCCGATCTGTATGCTGATGCTGATCCAGTGTATGATATTGATGCATCTGGAATATTCCAAAAGTCCAGTCGTGAGTTCCTGGAGTGCTTTTCCAACCTGCCACACCAGCCTCTTCAGAAGAACTGGAATCGGATGTTGACTCTTGGTCGGGGCTCACATTTGCTGGGAAGGATGCCTCCAGGAGACTCGTCCACACCTGCAGACATTCATCTCCTCATCACCTTCCGATGAAAGTGCCGGGCCGTGTTTCGACGGAGCAGCGTGATCCAGCAGGAAACCTGCATCGGAACAGCAAAGGAATGCCTATGGTTTTTTCTCAATATGGAAAAGGTACAGTGGGGATCTGTATGGGCGGGAAGCGTGACACATCTACATGGATGGACTAAAGGAACTAGCTCCTACTGCTACTCCAGCAGGGTTCAGGTCTTTCTACTACTAGGCCCGTGTGAACGTTAACCTGGACACCACACACAACCAGGAAGCAAAGTGGCACAACAGACAGGTCTCCCATGGGTCATGGAATTTAAAGAATGCCATGGAATTTTTGGAAGTCAGACAGGGAATGTCGATCAAATTGGACGGAAGTTGGAGGTGGAATAAAAAGGTTGCGTCTGCACATTTTGAGTCGCCATTTCTCCGATTATAGTATTTGCATTCATTCCCAATGCTGTGGTTGTTATGGCTGCTGGATTTCTCTCTGAGCCCGTTTATCCTCTTCCCGCTCATCAACAACTGGCAGTCCTGCTGACGGAGGGAACATGTCAGGCAGGAAAATGTGGATTTCAGTAATAACTGTCGTGTTCTGTACTGAAAACTCCCGGACTGATGAGCTTAAAGTGCTGTGGCTGGTTTTTTGTCTGCTCAGCAGAAAAGTGGCTCGTTTTCAGCTTTGGTGAATGTCGGGAAAAGTTTTGGGAATAGTCAGGGAATGTGACATGCGACTTGGAAGTTGATTAAGGTAAGCTGCTCATGAAGCTGCAGTGGTTAGAGCACGACTCCTCTCTGTTTCCCAAGGTCTTCTAATAGGCCTCAGTGACAGCAGTGTAGCGTCTGTGTGGGAATTAATATTCCCATCTGGGCTCTCTGTTTGATTGGATGTCCTGTCAAAAATGACACGTGACGACGATGAGCAGAAGCTGGAAAACTGGAAAACTGTTCAGCTCATTCCGTAGGGATCCATGAAAAACTGCCAGCCACTGCCGAAAAAGGGGAACCTGAGGAATCCACATCCTGTCTTACAGGCCAAAGCAGTTGAACCCCGAATCTCTTCCCTGATCCCCACCTCTTCTCCCCTCCTACCTTAACTCACTGAGCATCAGAGACATGGTGCCGCTCAGGTACACTTGCAGTTACTGACTGTCGCCCATCTGTTGCTCCAGGTTGTCATATCCCCACTCTGCCCCATCCGTCAGGGGAAAGGGTCCACCACGGGACCACCACTGTCCAGATATTATTAGGATGATGTACCGCTCTCCCAGCTGCAGTGACACTCAAGCAGTAACGATATGCGTGTGTGAGGCAGGTCTGTGATGCAGGCAAGCCGCTAGAGGCACTCATCAGCCATCTGAACCTTGCCTTGTGCTCCGGTTACCTTCGTTTACCTCTTATTCATTTCTGTGCCCTCTGGTGTGCAGGAGGGGTTTGAGAGAGTGGCAGGGGGGGATTGCGGTGCTGTTGGGGAGGAAGGTGACCAGGAACAATAACTGATGATGAGTTTAGACTGATATGCTCAATATTTATTGAGCTACACATACAGAAGTCTGTCTCTCAGTATGGCGTCGGGCTGCCGTGTTTGCCAGCATGGAGTTGTGGAGGTTCCTAATGGAGTCCTGTGATAATCCATCCCATGCAGCTTGAATATCCTCACACAGTTCCTGTAGATGGTGGGATAGGGGTGGAGGTGGAGTGACATCAGGCCTCCTGCATGGGACTCGTCACTGAAGATGACCTGCTGACATTCTGAGTCACTCCATGACAGTCTGGCACGACACCTTTCCGTCTTCGGCGACTTTGACGTGGTGTTAAGGACAGATGTCATAACAGTTTGCGGGCAAACCGTAAAAAGACTATGTGCCAGGCTATCACACCTTTTCTCACCTGTGTTTAATCGGAGCGCAGAGCTAGCTAAGAGCTCATCAACATCGTGGCTAAATTAAACTTCACTAGCTGTTTAAAAAGCAGCTCTAGTACCAACAGCAGCTGTGGCCGATTTGGCGTGGACTGGACAAGTGTCTGGATGTAGCCACATCAGTGTTCAGACACTCTTCCATCAAAGAGTTGCTCAGTTGGTCCAGATTTGGTGGAGGCCTTCCCTGGCACAATTCCGAGGAGAATTCCCTGTAGACTGGGATTTTATCCACTGCTGGTAGACCCGTATAACCTACGCTTCCATACACCTGCAGATTCAGCTACTAGCACCTTTTCTCAATCTAAGGATCCCGTATAGCTCCATCATCCTCATGCAGCGCCATCTGCAGGAGCCTGAAGTTACTACCACCTTAAACACACAAGGTGGCTGATTTTGGCAGTACAAAGAGATGAGTGGGTAGAGGAAAGAGACCCATGGCTACAGCCCAATAGGCAGACCCTAAAGACACCTCTGGTCTCCAGTTTTGAAGAGAGAGAGATGTCTTCTATCAAGATATGCCAGATGTCATGTACGGATGCCTGAAAAAATGACACCGTGTAATAAAATGATGTTCTGTTTGTTATAGACCTACATTCAAGAACACTACATGTGTATCGTCGCCGTCCAGAGAAAAACATGTATCTCCATTTTTGTTGATTTTTACTTTTATGCCTCATTTGATCACAAGAGCTGCTCTTTACCCTTGGTGGAAATTTCATGAAGAATGGATCCACAGAAGTGGCCCAAAACTGTTTGGAAAGACGTCTGGTTCCATTGACTTCCGTTCAAGTTAAATGAGGTTTTTGGCCTCTCCTGAAAAGTTACCATTTTGGAGATACCTGTTTTCCTTTGGCCACGACGATATACAAATCAGATACCTGCCATCACCTGGTGGTATGACTGAAGTCCCATTATCCACCCCTGCTGTAAGCCTGTGTCCTGAAAAGACCTTTGTGGGGATGCTGTGCTAGCTTCTGGTGGAGCAGTGTTCTCTAAAACTAGGCCAGAAAGTGGTAGAAGTGGTTGGTAGATAGCAGCAGCCCCCTCTGCTGGCCAATTCAAGCCCAACACGTCTGTCCGTCTGCTGCTCTACTGTAGGTTGTTCTTAGGGGCGTTTTTAATTCACAGTTTTAAAAAAAATGGGCATATATGGGGGCAAAAGTGGGGACGTCTGGTCACGCTGCATGTGTATATTCAGTGTTCTGAATCGTCCCAAAGTCATCATACCCATGCATGGTGCCCCCACACAGGTGATGAAGACCTACCACATGTACCACAGCGAGACTCTGAGCGCAGAGACAAAGCTGAAAGAGGCGGAGCGTCAGGGAGAGAGGCAGGGTCGCGGTGGGGAGGTCTTCGGCCTGCGGAATGAGGAGCGCCATCAGCGCCGCAACGCCGCCCGCAAAATCCAGAAGATGAAGGAGAAGGTACGGAACATGATGGTTTGCAGGCCTGTAAGGTGTCTGAGTCGAACAGGTGGTCTTTAGGTACTCACGCTGCCCATATGGATGGTATCTACATCCCACAGGACCACCACAGAGCAGGTATGATGTGGGTGGTGGATCATTCTCAGCACTGCAGTGACCCTGACGTGGTGGTGGTGTTAGTGTGTGTGGTGCTGGTGTGAGTGGATCAGACACAGCAGTGCTGCTGGAGTGTTTAGACACTGTGTCCACTCACTGTCCACTCTATTAGACACTCCTACCTTGCTGCTCCACCTTGTAGATGGACAGCCAGAGACGATAGCTCATCTGCTGCTGCACAGTGCAGTGTGGGTCATCCTCAATAGTGGTCACAGGACGCTCCCCACAGGACGCTCCCCACAGGACGCTCCCCACAGGACGCTCCCCACAGGACGCTCCCTACAGGACGCTCCCCACAGGACGCTGCCCACAGGATGCTCCCAATAGGACACTGTTGGTGGACAATTCTCAGTCCAGCAGTGACACTGAGGTGTAAGCAGCACTGCTGTGTCTGATCCACTCACACCAGCACCACACACACTAACACACCACCACCACGTCAGCACCACCGCAGTGCTGAGGATGCTACAGGAGACGTGTGGGCTTTCCAGTCTTTGATTTCAGGTTTTCCGGGTTTCCGTAAACGGACTCCGGCTGAAGGGGCTAAATGAAAGCAGAATTTACAAATTACTGAGCAGAGCGTTGCAGCTGTGCCGGGCCGAGGCTCGTGTAGGCTAAACGTGCAGTAACTGGTCTGTTGTGAAGCCCTGGTTACTATGCGGACATTAGGAATATGCATCTGTGGTTATTAAACCAACGTTAGGGGTGCATTTATTAATACACGCTCTTCACATTTAGCCATAAAGCTGCTGGAGCAATTTTAATTTCCTGCTGTTTCTCTCGTTTCTTCTTCATCTCTCTTTCTCCTCTCCTCTCAGCGCCAGGCCAAGTACTCGGAGAACAAGCTGAAGGTCATGAAGGCTCGCAACGAGTACCTGTTGACTTTGGAAGCTGCGAATGCGGCTCTGTTCAAGTACTACATCCAGGACCTGTCCCACCTGATCGACGTGAGTGCCTACCCGCTGCCGACCCGCCAGGCAGGAGCGCCCGTGTGGCGTTACTGTTCCTTCAGCTGCCACCACTCTCACTGAGCACTGAGGCATTCCAGTCCTGATTAAGGCTCAGTAATTAGGGTGGTCTCCAGCGCTTTTAATTAGAGACGGAGGAGACACAGGAGGAAGGGACGGAGCCTAAGACTTTAATTACACACACAGACACACAAGCGTGCGCACACGCGTGCACAGACGTCGTGGAGTGCGGTGAGGGCAATGCAAACACGGCTTGCTCAGTAGAACAAACACTTCTCACTTGTGTGCAGGATCTCAGCGCTGTCGTAGGGAAGACGCTGTGATGGTAGAGTAGCTTTGGAGGTTCAGGAAAACGCTCCACGGGTGTCATGAGCACGACTGGCCCGAGCACGTAGCCTGACTACATGAGTATTGGTCAGTTAGAATGGCGTTCATTCGGTGTTCAGTTTTTGGAAACGTCACCTTTTGTTCATCCTTAGAATCCCAGAGTTCCAGAGCATTCACAGTTAGTGCCTTAACACTGTGTTAAAGAAAATACACTCATCATTAATAGAGCAGCTGCACCCAGATGGAGGTGTGGGGTTGCAGTGCTGTTGGGTAGGAAGATAAAGGTGACCAGGATCAATAACTGATGATCAGTTTAGGCTGATATGATCAATATTTATTGAGCTACACATACAGAAGTCTGTCTCTCAGTATGGTGTTGGGCGGCCATGTTTGCTAACGTGGAGATGCTATGGACTCACTAGACACTTGCTAGCTTCTAGTGGAGCAGTGGTAGGCCAGAAAGTGGTTGGTAGATAGCACCATCCCCCTCTGCTGGCCCAACCCAAGATGTCTGTCCGTCTGCTGCTCTACTGCAGGTCGTTCTTAGGTAGGGTTGCCACCCGTCCCGTAAAATACGGAATCGTCCTTTATTTGGCAATTAACTGTTGCGTCCCATATTAAACCAATACAGGACACGATTTGTTGCGTATTTCCGTAAATGTCCGTAAATTTCCGTAAATGTTCGTAAATTTGTTCCGTATTTCCGTAAATGTTCATAAATTTGTTCTGTATTTCCATAAATGTCTGTAAATTTGTTCCGTATTTCCGTAAATGTCCGTAAATTTGTTTCGTATTTCCGTAAATGTTCGTAAATTTGTTCTGTATTTCCGTAAATGTCCGTAAATTTGTTCCGTATTACCGTAAATGTTTGTAAATTTGTTCTGTATTTCCGTAAATGTCCGTAAATTTGTTTCGTATTTCTGTAAATGTCCGTAAATTTGTTCCGTATTTCTGTAAATGTTTGTAAATTTGTTCCGTATTTCCGTAAATGTTCGTAAATTTGTTCCGTATTTCTGTAAATGTCCGTAAATTTGTTCCGTATTTCCGTAAATGTCCGTAAATTTGTTCCGTATTTCCGTAAATGTCCGTAAATTTGTTCCGTATTTCTGTAAATGTCCGTAAATTTGTTCCGTATTTCCGTAAATGTTCGTAAATTTGTTCCGTATTTCCGTAAATGTTCGTAAATTTGTTCCGTATTTCCGTAAATGTTCGTAAATTTGTTCCGTATTTCCATAAATGTCTGTAAATTTGTTCCGTATTTCCGTAAATGTCCGTAAATTTGTTCCGTATTTCTGTAAATGTCCGTAAATTTGTTCCGTAATTCCGTAAATGTTCGTAAATTTGTTCTGTATTTCTGTAAATGTCCGTAAAATTGTTCAGTATTTCCGTAAATGTCCGTAAATTTGTTCAGTATTTCCGTAAATGTCCGTAAATTTGTTCAGTATTTCCGTAAATGTCCGTAAATTTGTTCCGTATTTCTGTAAATGTCCGTAAATTTGTTCCGTATTTCCGTAAATGTTCGATATACACGTCTGTCACACACACATGAATGATCACAATCTCTCTCAACCCCCCAACGCCCATCCCCCCAACCCCTGCCGACTCAGTTCAAATACGGAATGCGCTTTGCTCCGTTTTACGGAAAATGTCCAATTAACACGTGTGTCACACATGATTGCTCACACTCTCTCCCAAACACTTTCCAATCGCTTCCACCCACAACATCCCCCCATAACCCACCCCCCCAGAATAAGATCAAAATATATGATGCGATTTTGAACACGTCACTCACACATGACCACGCCCCCCGCCCTTTTTTTTCATTTCTGAAAAGCAGCAACCCTGTTCCTAGGTGTGTTTTTACCTGGGGGCAGCCCACCAAAAGTGGGGACGTCTTGTATACCCTGCGTTTGGATATTCAGTGTTCTGGATTGTAACAGTAGTCGAGGATCGGTGTTCAGTCCCCAGTGAGTGCTTGAGCTGTGGATGCTGTTCCGGTTACTCAGAGTGATTTCAAGCCGCTCCTATTCATTAGAATTGATCATGGCTTTGTCTGATGACGCTAAGTAGAAACCGTGGTGTTCGTACGACAGCAGTGACCGTGAATTCCAGGACGAACTCGCGCACATGCACAGTAACGCAGCCCATGCACTCGCGCCAGCTCTCTCTCCTGTGAGAGGGGTTTGCTGTGTGCAGGGTTTTCTTCGTTAGAGCTAGCAGCAGGCTGAATGCGGTCAGCGGTATCCGTCCTGGTAGCAGCGTAGCATCTTTCTGACCTTCGCCGAGGTCATCCGCGCTCGCTCCTGCAGCTGAGTTAAAGACAGCGGGAGGACCGGTGCGAGCGCGAATGTGTGGGTGTGTGTGTGCGTATGTTGGGAGGAGGAGGGGGTTGGGTGGTAGATGGCTTGTGGAAAGGCTTGATGAGAAAAGCTTTGAATTAACCTTAAAGAACTGGAGTTGTGAAGGACAGTTGGAGATAAAGGCTTTAAATTAACCACTTGGCTGTCGCCCTACCCTCCACCACCACCACCACCACCACCACCCCACTTTGGAGATAATCGAGCTTTTGAATGACGACCTTGTGACATACAGCAAGGCTTTTATCTAGACGGGAAGCAGGGAATTCCCTTGCTTATTTGGAAAGCTTATTTAGGTTTTCCGTAGGCATAGCATGTCCACTAGTCCATACTGTGGGGGGCTGCTGACTAGTCTTTATTTCCAATAAAGGTGGTCTGTTAAATACATTTCGCTGCCTCACTGACAATGTCATGCTTCAGGTCAGGTTGGCCGTGGTAAAGATCAATAACTGATGATCAGTTTAGACTGACATGATCAATATTTATTGAGCTACACATACAGAAGTCTGTCTCTCAGTATGGCGTCGGACCACCATGTTTGCTAACCCAACAGGCCAGACGCCTCGGTATGGAGCTGTAGAGGTGGTGTCCTGTGATAATCCATCCCATGCAGCTTGAACATCCTCACACAGTTCCTGCAGATGGTGCGGTAGGGGTGGAGGTGGAGGGACAGCAGGTCTTCTGGACGTGTGACAACAAACCGTTCATCTTGGTGCTGACCACGGTGCCTCCACACACGGATTCGTTGGGCGTCTCCACCAAGACCAAAGCGGGACTCGTCACTGAAGATGACCCGCTGCCATTCTGAGTCACTCCATGACAGTCTGGCACAGCACCACTGCAGTCTTTGGTGACGGTGACGTGGTGTTAAGGGCAGTCCCCAAAACGGTCTGTGTGGTGCAGCCGTCTACCAATGGTGCTGCACTAACAGGATGGCTCATGGAGGGCAGCATCACTGCTCATTGGATGCCGTGGCTGTTGGGTCAGTCAGGAACAGCGATAAGGCTCGTCCTTGCCTACGTCACGTGTGTGGCGCAAGTTCCTGTTGGTTGATTCTCTCAGGGTGCAGCTATGTGTGCTATTCTTTTGATGGTGAGTGGACTTTGTTCGGTTAACACCCAAGAACCAAGAACTCATCCGAATCTCAAACTGAAGCTGATGTCTGTAAAGAAGGGAGGGCTGTATAAAAGGTCATTACGGTAATATTAATATTTTCAACTTGCACTTTCCATGTATCAAATGTCATTCAGAAATGCCAGTTAAGGGTAAGAGTGGAGGTCAAGGGAAGATCTGAAAGACCTAGTGGCTGGTATATGTCTGCACCAGCCAGATCAGATTTAATTGGACTCTACACTTGCAATTCATATGATTGGATGCTTATGTATAAGCTTATACGTCATCATTTTATGCCTACCAGAAGGCACCCATCACGGCCACGAGGGAACACAACCATCAAAGTACGAGGCTGAAGCGTCAAAGCGAAGTTGGAAAAGCCTGAAAGTAAACTTTAGAGAAACGGAGGCAGGAAACCAAATAGCATCCCCATTATAGGTGATGAGCCCAGCTGTCAATCATAAGAGCCTTGTGATCGCTCCTGCGAGAGATACGGATAAACCAGATATAGCTCATGTTTAACGGATAACTAGATCAGATTTGGTTAGATAACCCGCTGTGTGAACGTAGCCACAGAGAGAATTGCTCAGATGCTGGCCAAACAGGCAAAGCAAAACCCCCATATGACTCCACAGGAAGGGTTGGTTGAGTAGGTGGTGCTGCTGTTCTACAAATATGATCTGCATGGGGGAGTCGATGTATAGGAAACCCCAGCCGCAACCTTATCGCAGGGGTCAACACCTGAAGTGTGCACAGTGCATTTAGCTAAGCCTGAAGCGTTCTGGAAACCATTTCTAAAGCAGGAACCGAAAGACCCTTTAGATGCTGCAGTAGAGGGACTTTTGGGTCACTGTCCCACCAGAATACCCTGGTCCCTGGCTTCTCTGAAGACACACGCCCAGGACACACTCCATGCGGGGTGGAGGTGGCGTTTAATGGCACAAGTCACCAACACATCTCACCATTACTGTCCGGTTAACTCAGAAGTAGGTGCATCAGACCGGAGGCTATGCTACAGCTAGCTCCTTCGCCCTGAGAGCTACAGCTCAGGTGCATGGGCAGTAGTACAGTACATGGGATCAATCGTTACACAGTCCAGAGATGCATGTTCTTCTGTGGACAGCGACGATATCTGTTTCAGCGCCTGGTTCCCAGTTGTTTCCTGCGACCGGCAGTGATCCATATGTAGTATGAAAGCCCGCCTCCTGTTCGTCAGCTTCTGGTTCAAAGGTTCCCATCCCATCTTATACGGTGCAGGAGCTACTACTGGTGCCTCAGGCCTGCACCAACTAAAGTGGAAAGGGAAAATTCAAGATCGCTCTGAATCTATTCGTACAGTCATTCGCACAGCAGCTCTTCACCATGGGTTAATACAATAGAGGGACTCTGCCACTCTGTGGGCCTAACCACGTTGACTTTTGCCAACTGTGATGTCACGTGCATGTCATCACTGTCCAAAAAAAAAAACAAGTATCTCCAAAATGGCAACTTTACAGGAGAGGTCAAAAAGCTCATTTCATTTCAATGGAAGTCAATGGAACCAGACGTCTTTCCAAGCCCATGAGATTTTCACACAGTGTAAACAGAAGCCGATGTGTTCCAATGATGTGTAAAAATGAAATTGGAGATTCCACTCCACCGATGAACTCTACTCGTGCCAAAGAGGGTGTTATGAAGTACCGGCTCAGTAGGATGTTGAAATCTTATCACATGACTCGGTGCTTAATGTTTTCGGCTATTTGAATATTACTGGCTAATGTCATTGTACTGTGCAGTGTGTAGTATGAGCAGGGGCGCCCAAACTTTTGCATGCAGCTCTATGTAGGTGCACATATTTGGATGTGTCTGCCATGTGTCACGTATATCACCTGTGTGCTTGTTTTCCCTAGTGCTGTGACCTGGGTTACCATGCCAGCCTGAGCCGCGCCCTGCGTACGTACCTGTCTGCGGAGTACAGCCTGGAGACGTCCCGGCACGAGGGTCTGGACATCCTCGAGGGAGCGGTAGAGAGCCTGGACCCACGCAGTGACCGCCAGCGCTTCATGGAGACCCACCCCACTGCCTTCACCCCGCCAGCACGCTTCACCTTCCAGTCTCACATGGGTGACCAGGTCAGACGCCACCTAGTGGACGTAGTGTTTACAGCCTCTGCGTCTTCAGGCGCTCTAAAGAGTTTCAGGCGTGTGGTTTGGGCGTTGACCAGAACATACACCTGAAGGAGCAGAGCTGTGAGGGAATGAACCACAGCTGATTACTGATGGTGCTGCAGCGAACACAAAGCTGTTCCTGTAAACCTTTTGCTTCTGGGATGTGTTGGCAGGTGAGTCAGCTCACAGCGGTGCCGCAGGTGCAGGCCGAGCTTCTGCTCCGCTACCAGCAGCTCCAGTCTCGCCTCGCCACACTGAAGATCGAGAACGAGGAGGTGAGGCACACACTAACTCACACACGCACACACTAACACACATTCTCTCACACACACACACACACTAACACACACTCACACACACAGTCACACACACACACACACACACAGTAACACACACACACACACAGTAACACACACACACACACACACAGTCTCACACACACACACACACACTAACACACACACAGTCTCACACACTAACACACACACACACTAACACAGTCACACACACACGTACACACACATTTACACACACACATTCACACACACACACACACACACACACACACACACTAACACACAGTCACACATACACACACACACACACACACACAGTCTCACACACTAACACACACACACACACACTAACACACTCACACACACACAGTCACACACACACACACACACTAACACAGTCAAACACACACACACACATTCACGCACACACACATTCACACACACGCACACACACATTCACACACACATTCACACACACACACACACACACTAACACACAGTCACACATACACACACACACACACACAGTCTCACACACTAACACACACACACACACACACACACACTAACACACTCACACACACACAGTCACACACACACACACACACTAACACAGTCAAACACACACACACACATTCATGCACACACACATTCACACACACGCACACACACATTCACACACACATTCACACACACACGCACACACACTAACACACACACACACAGTCACACACACACGCACACTAACACAGTCAAACACACACAGTCACACACACACACATTCACACACACACATTCACACACATTCACACACACACGCGCACACACAGTCACTCACACACACACGCTCACACAGTCACGAGCAGGCACCTCAGCAGCTGCAGCTCCCCACTGAGAATAAAGGATGAGATGACACACACTCAGACTCTCCTCATTTCTCCAATCCTCTCCTCTCCCCAAATGCAAACTCGCAGACGTGCAATTTTGGCTGGGTGTTTGCATAACACAGGAAATGAGAATGAAATGTCTTCCTCCCGCACGCCAGTGTTGGGATATAACAATTCGGAACACACTGGGAATGCCTGTTTAGAATACGGGAACCATATTAAAGCGGGTGGCACTTCTAAAGCAGGCAGTAATCAGGATACAGTTACACCGTGTAGGTTATTAGAGTTATTAAAGTGTGAAACTTATTAGATCTACAGGATCTGGGTCATTTCCGGAGCATTACCGCCTGGATGTTCACCTAAGCATTCCAGTTGGAATTTAAATGGATCCATGCCAGCAAAAATGCACGTCCAGTTAATACCAGACAGACTAGCAAAATGGGAATGGTGCAAACCGGTGCCATCCTGCAGGACGGGCATCACTGCATTACCAATGATTCCCAATTCAGTCTGAGTATGAATCTGCAGTTTCCCGTATGAGCGTACGCTTCCATACACCTGCAGATTCAGCTGCTTCCTTCACACCATGGTCTTTGGCCATGCCCACATCACTCCTTTTAGCCAATCATTAACAGCCTCTGGAGCCATTTCCAAACATGGAGCGAGACATTCCCTGCACTGTAGCACCTCTTCTCAGTCTATGGATCCCGTCACTCACACCCCGTTATAGGCCCATCCCCCTTGTGCAGTGCCATCTGCAGGAGCCTGGAGGTACTACCACAATAACGACACACAGTGATTCATAGTTTGTCTGGTGAGCTCTTTTGAAACATATTGGAGAATATACGGTATCACTGAACACATTCTGGACGGTATATACGGTATTTAGCCGTCATCCCTGCCTTCCCAGAGTGCCTCACTCACTCACTCACTCACTCACTCACCTAACTTTCTTCTACCTTGTTGTAGAGGAGGTATGTTATTTGCTGCTTGGTGGCAGGCCAGCTGTTTCCTACAGCTCTCTCCCTCGCTCACTCTCATACGCTTTCCTCTCTCCTGCTGCTGGAGAGGACTTTTGTTATTGCTGCTTGGTGGCAGGCCAGCTGTTTCCTACCGCTCTCTCTGTGTGAAGGGCAGAGCTGAAGTGCTGATGAAGGTTTTATCCTTGCATTGAGTTCCTCCCTCGCAAGACTCAGCCTCCCTTACAGCCTCTTGTCTCTGGGTAGATTCGTCAGCATTAGGCAGCTCATTATACAGGCAGATGCAGTGCAGTATACGGTGCATACAGTGAGCGGGAAACAAGGATTGCTTTCAGTGCATATATATATGTGTGTGTATATATATATATATATATGTATATACAGTGGGGTGTGAAAGTTTGGGCAGCGTTGTTAATTTTCCTGATTTACCTTTATAAAGTATTGATTGTTTGGATAAAAAAATTCCGTTAAATATATCATATAGGGGACAAACACAGTGATATTTGAAAAGTGAAATGAAGTTTATATGATTTACAGAAAGTGTGCAATAATTGTCTAAACAAAATTAGGCAGGTGCATAAATTTGGGCACCAAAAAAAAAACCTTTAGTAGGTCCTCCTTTCACAGAAATAACAGCCTCTAAACGCTTCCTATAGCTTCTAATGAGAGTCTGGATTGTGGCCGAAGGTATTTTAGACCATTCTTCTTTACAAAACATCTCTACTTCATTCAGGTTTGATGGTTTCCGAGCATGGACAGCTCTCTTTAAGTGACACCACAGATTTTCAATAATATTCAGGTCTGGGGACTGAGATGGCCATTCCAGAACGTTGTACTTGTTCCTCTGCATGAATGCATTAGTAGATTTTGAGCAGTGTTTAGGGTCGTTGTCTTGTCGGAAGATCCAGCCCTGAATCTTTTTCTTGGTCTGCCACTTCGAGCCTTGACTTGAACTGTGCCTGTGGTCTTCCATTTTTTCACAATGTTTCTCACAGTGGAGACTGAAATCTCTGAGATAGCTTTCTGTATCCTTCCCCTAAACCATGACGGTGAACAGTCTTTGTTTTCAGGTCATTTGAAAGTTGTTTTGAGACTCCCATGCTGCGACTCTTCAGAGAAGATGCAAAAAGGAGAAAAACTTACAGTTGCCCCCCTTAAATACCCTTTCTCATAATTGGAGTCACCTGTGTATGGAGGTCAAGGGTCACTGAACTTACCAAATTTGAGTTGCAATAATTAGATGTAAAGGTTCTGAAATCAATAAAATGACAACAGTGCCCAAATTTATGCACCTGCCTACTTTTGTTTAACGAATTATTGCACACTTTCTGTAAATCATATAAACTTCATTTCACTTCTGACTTCTTGACTGACACACAAAATGACCGAGAGATGTCCTTTGGGTAATTAACTGCGACCTTTTGCCTCCGACCACACATGCATCACTGCTGGTGTGGGCTTCCTCGCTGACACTTGAGTGCTAATAGCGCCCCCTTGTGGGGAATCCGAATTCTTGTGGATTTAAATGATTTCTGTGAATTACACATAATGAAAACACTATAGATTCTATTGTATGCTTCTGTTCTCTCATTAATCACAATTCACCTCCCATTATGACTGTACGTCTCCGGTGTGTAGTGGCCTGTACCAGAGGCAGCTTAGGAACCCCAGAGATGTGAAATATTGAATATGGGTATCAGCATATAAGCTCCTGTACAATTTCACTGCCCAGAATTACAACATCGGTGCACCCCTATTATTGACTCTACGGTAATGTGACGCTGGAAGGACTAAGCGGACACTGGCAGATCTAAAAGCTATATCAAATTTATTGTGTAGGGTCAGTGAAGGAATGAAGCACAGTAACGTTATTTGATAGACCGTTGCCACGGCAAACAGAACCGACACGGGAGAGACAAACCGAACCCGCGGACCAGAGGGGACACACTAAAGCAGGACAATACCTAGCAAAGGTTGAAGACAAACGAATGAGAAACAGGTGAAAACAGTCTGGGGAGGAGGAGCGGGAAGGCAGTTCATGATTGGTGGATTGTGAGTGGAAGCGTTGGTGACATCATGAACAGGTGCATAGTGGGAAATGTAGTCTGTGGAGTTGACAGAGGCAGGAATAGAGCCGGAAGCTTGGGGCTTCACAGTTAGAGACTGTAAGCAGTAGACTGTGAGCCATCTCTCTCCTTCTGCATAACTTCCCAGTCCCCGTCCACCCTGTCCCGCAGTGCGAAAGGACCACCACTGACCCGTTAAAGAGGTGGGGGTCATTCTCAGCACTGTGTGAAGTGAAGCCTGCTGTTGTCCTGTGGTGATTCCCTACCATTGACAGAGAAGGGTTGGATCCATGTGTGCATCCAACGTTATGCGTAGCAGTGTATGAACTGCAGTCAGTAGGTGCCAACCTGGTAAGCGCACCTGTATGGTTTACCTGATGAAAATGCAGAACCGTCATAGGTACAGCTCAGGGTGTGTTATAGTGTATGTGTGTCCTATAGTCCTTCTCCCTGCTCATCCGTAGGTGAAGAAGACGTCGGAGGCCACTCTGAGCACCATCCAGGACATGCTGAACATGGAGGACTACGACGTGTCCGAGAGCTTCCAGCACAGCCGCTCCACAGAGTCCGTCAAATCCAGCGTGTCCGACACCTACCTCAGCAAACCCAGCCTGGCCAAGCGCAGGGCCAACCAGCAGGAGACAGAGCTCTTTTACTTTACTGTGAGTCTTTACTTTACTACCCTCTCCCTCTCTCTCTTTCTCTCTCTCTCTCTCCCTCTCTCCCTCTCTCTCTCTCCCTCTCTCCCTCTCTCTCTCTCTCTCTCTCTCCCTCTCTCTCTCTCTCTCCGTCCATCCCTCTTTCTCTCTTTCCCTCTCTCTCTCTCTCCTTCTCTCTCTCCTTCTCTCACTATCTCCCAAACGACCTCTCGCTCTCTCCTCACTGTCTCTCTCTTCGTCTCATCTTTTTCGCGTCCCTCTTTCTCTCATTCCTCTCCTTTCCTCTCTCTCTCCTTCTCTCTCTCTAGCCATCTCTCACTCCCTTGTATCCCCTTTCCCTTAGTTTTCCCTTTTTTCCCTTTTTTTCCCTTTCCCTTTACCCTTCCCCTCAGTCCGTCCATCTCTCCCTCTTCGTCTTCGCTCACTCCTCTTTTTCTCTTTCTATTTTTCCCTTATCCCACTCTCTCCCTCTTCTTTCTCCTTCTCTTTCACTCGCTTCTCTCTCTCTTTCTTCTCTCTCCTCCGCTCTCTCCTTCTCTCTCCTCCATTCTCCTTCTCTCTCTTCTCTTACTCGTCTCTTCTCCTCATCTCATTCTCTCGATCGATTCCCTCCCTAATTCTCTCCTTCTCCTCTCATTCTCCATTCGTTTTCTCCTCTCTCTCTTCTTCTGTCTCATCTCCTCCGTTCTCTCCTCTCCTTCTTCTCTCTCTGTCTCGCCTCTCGTCCCTCCAACTCCTTCTCTCTCTTCCTCTCTCTCTCTCATCACTCACATCTTCTCTTCTTCTCCTCTCTCTCTCTCTTCTCATCTCTCCCTCGTCTATCTCTCCTGGTCTCTAAATCTCTCCTCTCCCCCCTCTCTCGAGGCGTCATCTTTCCTCTCTTTTTTTCTCACTCGTCCCTGTCTCCCTCAAGCTATCTCATCTAAATCACCACGTCTCCTCCTTACCATCCCTCTACACCTCTCTCGTCTCCTCCTGCATTCTCTTTTCCCCTCTTTCTGTTCTCTCTCTCTCGCTCTCAGTCTCTCTCTCTCTATGCTATGTCTTCCCCTACCTATCTAACTATCTTAATCTATCTATCTATCTTACTATCTATCTCTCCTATCTATCTATCTATCTATCTATCTATCTCTCTCTCCTCTCTCCTCTCCTCTCTTCTCTCTCGATCTCCTTCTCTCAATCTCTTCTCTCTCTCTCTCGCTCTCTCTCTCTCTCTCTCTCTCTCTCTCTATCTATCTATCTATCTCTATCTCTCTCCTTCTCTCTCTCTCTCTCTCTCTCTCTCTCTCTCTCTCTCTCTCTCTCTATCTATCTATCTCTATCTCTCTCCTTCTCTCTCTCTCTCTCTCCTTCTCTCTCTCTCTCTCTCTCTCTCAAGATGTCTGATGTGTAATTTGAATGGCTCAGGCAAAGGTCTCAGCACTAGGCACTCCTGTGTCTGTCTAAGCCATAGATGAGAGGCATGGTGTCCGCTTGTCAGGGTTTCTGCCGGCTCATAGTTTGAAGCAGTAGCAGTATTTAGCCAGTGAGTGCCAGCCTGGAGTAATTAGATCATTTAATTATGGGTCTGATTACGTTAATATTGACTCTGCGTGTGGGTGTGTGTGTGTGTGTGTGTCTGTGTGCGTGTGTGTGTGTGTGTGTGTGCGTGTGTGTCACTCAGAAACTGCGCGAGTACCTGGAAGGCAGTAACCTCATCTCCAAACTGCAGGCCAAGCATGATCTACTGAAGAGGAGCATCGCAGAAGGTGGGTTGGCTGTGGCGGTTTCCTCAGGTATCAGTACTGGAGGGGAAAACGCCGGACCGTCCGTCTCTGTAGAGTTCCACACTCTTATCGTCCTCCTTCATTTTGTTCCCTTTCAGATCCTATATTCCTCAACATCCTTATCTGCCCTTGTTACACGGCTGCACAGGGACGCCTTTATAATGAAATTCACTCGTCTACTCTCTCACGCAGGTTCACAGAGCCAGGACATAATGACCCAACAGTAGGAGCCTGTCTGTCTCCTGTCTGTCTGTCTGTCTGTCTGTCTGTCTGTCTGTCTGTCTGTCTGTCTGTCTGTCTGTCTGTCTGTCTGGTCATTTTTCTCTAGCTCCAGTCTCGTGGCATTGGTGACTCTTCGCTGTGTTGTTGTTTATGTCATTCTCTTGGCTTATGTGCGGTGCACAACTGCAAAAGCAGATGTGATCTGAGATCTCTCTCTTTCTCCCTCCCTCCCTCTCTCTCTCTCTCTCTTTCTCTCACTCTCTCTCTCTCTCTCTCTCTCTCTCTCTCTCTCTCTCTCTTTCTCTCTCTCTCTCCCTCTCCCTCTCTCTCTCCCCCCCATAGCCGTCGCCGGAACTCCCACAGCAGGCACCAGGTAGCGTCTCTGCCCGTGGGCTTCTAGTTGCTGCAGTTGCTTTTTCCTCCCCCCCCCCCCCTTTCCCCTGACCGTATGCAGAAGGTAGTGGTCTACTCTTTTGTGTTCAGGACGCGGCGAGCGATACACCTAAGGCCGCACATTCCGACTGATCGTTAGAAGAGATGCATATTCCGGTAACATTAAACCTTACATTTGTAACGGTAAGCCGCGCTTGCGAAGTAGTCACACATTGCCGCCCGGATTGGGGCCAATGTTAATCGCCAATCGCAACACAGTATCGAACAGGACCCAGGTCTAACAAAAGTGTGTTCCTACTGATTGCCCCTCTCCTAGGTCTGCGAGCGGACAAGCGCATTCACGGGATTTGTTCCCAGGCTGTTACAGAGACACTCATACATGGTGGAGGTCAAGAGTTGACTATCACAGAAACTCTTTTGCAGAAGGAGAGATGTTGTGGTAGGAACCGCATTAAACCTACGCAGACGACAATAGTGGCAAATTGAAACGAAATAAAAAGAACTTCGTCTGCTTACATGCACAAGTAGCGGTGCATGTGTGCTGGATCATTCAGCCCTATGAGGTACATAGATACTATCATACAGTGCGCACAACCACAGCTGTCCCACAGGACATCTGCCCAGACGCAGGCCCAGAAGGAACGCTGCCCCACAGGCTCACCAAACTTGCCCACAGGAGCTGCTTGCCAAGGAGCAACACTGCCCAGCAGGAGAGAGAGGCTGTCCCAAAGTGAGGTGCTCCATAACTCGTTTTAATTGCTGTTGATCAGCTGGTTGTAATAGACTGCTAGTGCTATGTACTTATATATTAACAAAACGCATGCTTGGCTTCTGTAATTCAAAATATATCACAATTCCGACTTTTTATTAAGGAATTATCTCATTAATTATTATTATTAATCATTGAGTATGATAATATGATGAATGAGATAGTGTGATACAGTGCTCTTCACATGTCCTACGAGCATCCCACGGACAGCCCCCAGTTAACTGTACCAAGCCTGTAGGCACAATGGTGGTTGGTGTAGCATGCGCAGAGGATAACACACCTTACTATCCTCATCATGTGAGCCTGACCACCAGCGCTGTTGGGATGCTGGTAGTGGCTCCGAACTCCCAGCCTGTGTGGCAATCAAAATGCATGCTGGTGCTATCATACCAATGATGAGCCGCTCCTTGTGCGAGAGACTGGCCTAACACTACAAACTGGGCCCCTACGTAATGACTGACATGCCCTTGATACAAGTCCCATCTGGCTACGAGCACGCATCAGCCTAATATAATGCACTGTAAAATGTACACGCCAAAGCATTTTGTTGACACCCACCCTTCCCCCCGCCAGGCTACTGGAGATTTTAGGGATGCTCCTCTCCCGGTCCCACGAAGCCGAACGGAGCCAGACAGAAATACACAACACTGAAAGCAATTGCTGTATGTGCTATGCTGTATGGGATGTCGCTCAACAGGAAACACACACCCTCGACCGCAAAGCAACACACACACGTGATTTTGCCCATGGAGCGTGTGACCGGTGTTGCCATTGTAGGCCAGCGCGTGCGAGAAGTCGAATCCGTGCAAGATTTGTGCAAATTAACAAGGCATTATCTAAGCCGTGTCCGATCCCGCCTGGACTTGTGTGTCCAAGGGCTGCACATCGACCCTCTTGTACGGACGAAGGAGGAGAAATCAATACCGTTTCGACTAAATCCGGGTGACGCAGCGTGCTATCCCGTTGCTGACTTCGATGTACTTCCGCAAACCCTGGACAATCGTCTCTCTTCCCCAAGAGAAGTTTCAACGACCCTCATCGCTCGCGTCCAGTTTTTGTTTTTGGAGTGCCGAGGAAGGAAGAGAGAGAGGTGTATGAGAGGAACAGAGAGGGAGAGGAAAAGCATTCAGGATGTGGCAGGGTGCTAAATTCTTCAATGTCCCAGGGAGCTGGAGGGACAGCTGTATGTGTGTGTGTGTGTGTGTGTGTGTGGGTATGTGTGTGTGTGGGTATGTGTGTGAGTGTGAGTGTGTGTGTGTGGGTGGGCGTCGTGCGTTGCACGTGTGCTCGTGTTGCTGGTATGTTGCTGTGTGTGTGTGTGCTGTTACAGTGTGTGTTGGTGGTGGGGGGGGGGGGGGGGTATGGGGATGTGTGTGTGTGTGCTTGTGTGTTGGGCGGGTAATTGTGTGGTGAATGTGTATGTGTGCACTTGTAGTGAGGCTTGTTGTTTGTGGGGGTGCTGTTAGTGGTGATTTGGCTGATGGGATGTTATATAAGGGGTGGTTTGTGTTGGTGTTTGGTGGTGGGTACTGTGTTATGTGTTGTAGTTGCGTGTGTGTGTTGTGTGTGTGTGTGTGCATTGTGTGTGGTGTTTTTTAGTGCATGGTGCGGGATGTGTTGTGGTGGTCAGTGGTGGAGATGTATAGGGTCGTGGTCGTATGTGGTGTGGGTGTGTGGGGTTAGTGAGGGTGGATTTGTTAATGTGTGTGTTTGGGGTGGCTGGTTAGGGGTATTGGGCGATTCGGGGTAATTGTGTGTGTGTGTGGTGTATTGGTGTTGTGGCAATAGAACAAGGTGGGTTCTCTGTGGTGGTAAGTAGTGTAGTGTGCGTAGAGGTGTGTGTGGTGGAGTGTAGGGGTGGGGGGAGACTAGGTGGACCACCTAGGTCAGTTGGTAGAGGTGTGTGTGTGTATATCGACTGTGATATGTTTGTAGGTGACATGTGTGTCTGGTCAAGTGTGTGTGTGTTGTGTGTGTGTGGTGGTCCTGTAAGTGTGGTGTGTGTGTGTGTTGTGGGTGTTGTGTGTTGTATACAGCACAACCTGTTGCAATCAAACGATAAAAAGTTGTAGGGAATGAAATATGTGTTATTGATTATGTAAGGGCGGTTGACGTCCCAAATATACACAACAACAATACTATCACCATTCCGTGGTCCCCGCCAATTCCTTAGTCAACTCGTAAGCGCAATCTCACGATATTTGGGTGCCGTGGTGATATAAGTAGGATTAGTGTACCATTATATTTATTTTGGACGGTGGCCAAGAACACCTGTGTTCATAATAACATAATACTTGACCGAACATTGTCAAGAAAAAACCAACATTTTTTTTACAACAAGGGGGGCGGAGGGCGGGGGGTGGGGCGAGACGAAACCACTTTTTACCAACCTGCAAACACTTTTAATTAAACAAACCTCCCAACTCTGACGCAAGGAGGCAAAATCCCGAAGGGCGGGTCTTGCAAACCCACCAAGTGACGATGTTGTTGCGTCACCTTGGTGATTCCCTTCACCCACTGTTTTCCGCAGTTATTATGTAGTTCAGGGAGATTTGTGTGTTTGGGTCAATGGGTGGCTGACACGCACTACCCTTTTTAAAAATAGGCTTGGTGTTTAATACCGATCCTGTTCTCTCCTCCCTGTCCAAAATCCTTTCGCTCCGATCTTCAATTGGTGCCAGTGGTTTTTTAGTTATATCAATTATCTCCAGCTTGAGCAGGCTTTCTGTTTTTTCCCTCCTAAGATGGTGGATTCTTTAGAGTTCTTCGGTTTGTTGTTCAACTGAATATGTAAGGGTTACTTATCGGTCATATGAGAGGAAGACACAAGAGTGGCGAACATGCATGTTCCGTTACTCAACCAGCATCACATAGAACTGGAGCACTGGTAAAAGTTGTTCTACTGGTTGTTTGAAAGCTCTGAGCCAGGGTTAAAAGCTTCATAGCTAGGATTCTGGTTTATGACAACATGCGTCACCACAATAGGGTGCTTCAGGATAGCGTGTACAAACAAAGAACGCGCCCACAAACTTTAACGTCCTCATCATTCCCATCCATTACTCCAGCTGTAAAAGCTGGTTTACGAGAGGTTAACAAAGGATTCAACAGGGAGGCAATAGACGTCACCTCGTTCGTCTTTTTTTTACTTGTTGCACCACTCTTGAACTATCGTGACCTACATCGTATCTCCTCTTCCCGCTAAACAAGTTGAATTGACAAGAAAGCACTTTCCTGTGTGTTACAGCCACAAGGGAATGGAGCATAACATGACGACCATGAGGAGCCCTGCGTACCCTTCTTTCGTCTCATACGTAGTTCATTACGGGAGATTTGTACGGAAAGAGTGGTTTCCGGTGCTCGATGTACAAAGTTGTGATTTCCCTCCCCAGTCTTCCCACTCCAACAAGATATCAGATTCCTATGCCCTCATCTTAGCGATAGACGGCACAATATGTACATTACAGCTATTAGTTTGACTTAAGTTTTTCACTCAGTTTTGCTGTAGTGGTGTAGTCTGGAATGCGACAAAAAGTGATACGGTGTACCCCTAGTGCCGTCACAGTCGACATCATTGTTTCTTATTAAACCGGGTACCCCCGTCTTATTCACATTTCTACATATTTTTTCACAAGAACTTTAAAATATCTAGCTAACCATCTCAGGTTCCCGGTTTGTCACCACAATAATTGGTCACTTCATCATGTTTATACGTCTCACAAACATCATGCCAGTGTGACATCTGAGAACTTGATAGCTGTAGCGGCGTAAAAAAGAGTCAATATACCTATCATATATCCATGGATATGTGATCCTGATTGTAAAAGCATACCTTATCTTTTTTTTGGATTCAACATCTAAACTGGCGCCCATATCTGTATCCTCCATCAATATGTTATGCTATTGATCTCTCTGGTTGGAGGATGATCCTTTTGTGTTCTTTTCTGCGTTGGTAATCTCCCCATACGGACCACATCCTCTTAGCACTGTAAGCAAACACGCACATTGACCCCAGTCGCTGTTGGGCATTTAAGGCTTATGTACCGTATTTCACACTGCACAGTTAAAACTAAACCAGCCGAGTAGTGCTATTGATCGATGCTACCGTTGTTCAGATCTAACATCCAGTGAACTATGAGAACCAAAGACATTCCCCAGAGTATATCCCAGCTTCCAGTTTCCATCTCCTACTTCCAGGGAGGGCAAGAATGACTGCATTGTCCCACCTATAGTGCCCAAAAAAAAAAAAAAACAAAAAAGTATGCATGCTGAGGGTAGATGAATTAGTTGGAGGATCAGTGAAGACATCCTCCAAAGTGTTTCCAATTTCCCTATGTTTGTGCACAGCTCTTTTTAAATATTGAATGCAAGAATTGTGTCAGCACACAAATAACTGAATGGTCTATGTCCATAAAATGCCTGCTGTGCTACTCCACCTATCCCACCCCCTCCAACCCGCATCCATCTACAGGAAACCGTGTGAGGGATTTCAAAAGGCATGGGATGGGTTATCATAGGACACCATTAGGAACCTCTACAACTCCGTTGGGGGAGATTGATGTGGATCAATCATGTACCGCTGGCACACGTGCTCTATGCTTCTTTTGTCTCAATCTTCTCTATCATTTCTTCTCCTTCATTGCCACTGGCTTCTCTTGCAGAACACACATTGTCAACCGGCAAAATAGGGGAACCAATGGGCTGTCTGTTCGCTCATGACTTAGTATTAACACAGGACGCAAAAACTGATGTATGAACAACAATCTGTCTAATAATTTGTGTGAAAACATCCGAAAATAAATGGAATAGCGGGATTCCCGTCATTACTTGTAATTAATTGTAAACGGGCCGCAACGGCTGACAACAACCCCTTGATTATGCTGGACATACTTTATCTTTTCTTTATCTCTTCTAACTTACTTTTCTTCACCCTTCCAACAATGGCACTTATTGCACTTCTAATTCTACATCAGAGTATACGTTCCTTTCTTTGCCCGTCCTTGCGGTGCACAGCTGTTTCTATATGATTGAATGAGTGGCTGTCTAATCGCTGTCTCCCCCCCCTTCACAATGATTTTGTTGATTTTTTAGTTGTGTAAGCCATTTTAAAGTAAGCTAGACTAGCTGCTAGCCACTATACAGAAGGGTGGGTTGGACAAGTGAACTGAAACACCTGTCTTGAGTTGGGAGGTTCCATTGCTAAAAATGTTGGACCCCCCAGACCCCCTGTGATGGCGGACAAAAAATCTACGTTCATTACTGTTCGACACTCTGCAACCAGTAAGCAGCAAAGGTTGTGAGTTTCATGTGTGTAAGGCAGGTATAGAGACGACACTTAGTGTTCTTTCCTCGCTTCAAAATTACTGGTAGTCAAGTGTCGACACAGATAACAGGCCAGTAATGGGTGACTGATCCCTGGAGTCTATTTGCATAAGAAGGGATTGTCAGCTGCGACACTGTTGAGTTGCAAATCAAGCAAGCGTCTTGTGTCCTATTCATGGCGCTGCTCGATTTACCGCTGTGACCAAGACAGTGGCCAAAATTCTTTGTGTATGTTTTGCAAATATCAAAGACCCAGAGCACCGATCACGAGCTTCAGATAAATCCAGGTAAAAGTCAGCCATAGCCACCAAATACGGAACGTGGAACCCGCTCCAATCCACCCACACCCCATCACGTAGTGACACCTTGCCAATATCCTGTCAAGAAATCAATGGCTCTATGCAAACTCCCTTCGTGGACATCATGTACCTACTGTGCAACGGTGACTCCATTTCATACGAAATTTAAAGTGTTAATAACAAAAACTGTAGGTACAGGTACTATAAGTTCCTGTTTAATCTTTGAATATAATAGAATAACTTCTGTTTTCACCCTTCCCAAAGGACCCAACTGACGCTGTATTGGATTTGGGCCGCACAAGTAAAGGGCATGGCGCCATTTACATCAAATACTGATGAAATGACTCCTTGTATGGCTAAAAAAAAATACACTTGCTTCAGGGCTGACTGAGAGTATTTTATGGCTGACTGTGTCAAATTTTGTGCTTCAACCCCCTGTATGCTAATGCCTTGTATAGCTCGACCCATTCCTGGTACAGACTCTCTTATCATATCGGCATTTCCACCATCCAAGTGGTTTTGGGGCGAACGACCTGTAAATGTCTCTTACCATCTCACTCCTTTCGCTCCTAAATTCTAAAAAAACCCTCAGTATTGTATGATTTATTTTACACTTCTTGCCTTTTTCTTCTCTTTTCTTTTTCATTTCATATTATCTATGTTTATGAACATAAACATACCATCAACACTCAGTACTCGGTCTGTCTGCAGTACTGGTGGCCCAGCATCGAGTTCTTGGTGGTGTACACTGGTACCTTTCCCTCCCCGCTCGTCAACAGATAATGCAGTTGGACAAAGACCGGGGCCCAGTGGCTACTTCCTTGACCTGTACATAAGAAAAATTGGGTTTGTTGTTTTTGCTCTGCACTTAGTTAGGGACGCCACCTCGTCCTCAGCCCTCTATCCTTGTTTTTAAATCATTTTAATTACCGATATCTTGGGAGACCTCTTTAGGGAAGCTATCTTATAGTTCCTGATTAAGTGTGATATCAAACTCATAACCAATAGATAACGAAAAGATTGATAAAACTGACAAACATAATGGAAAATAACTATAAAATAAGACAACTCGACTATAATATAGTTATATATATGAATATGATATAAGTAGCGTTATATATTTCTATATACTATTGTGTGTTTAATATTTATATATGGTTGTGTGTGTGTGTATGGTATATATGTATATTGTTGTCATATATATAGAGATATATAGTATAATTTTAATATATATATCTATAATCTATAGTCCAATATATAACTAATATATAAGATATAATATAAAAATTCGCGGTTGATACTATAATCAAACACTCTCAACAAATACTGTGTTACTAAACACCGTGATTAAAATTAGTGTGTAGACACTAATATAAATAAATAATTAAATATGTATCACACATTTCTACACCAAAAATATAAAATTGTATATCTCTATGGACAACCACCATCTCATCATATCACTCTGGAGGAAAAACGTCTCGGTTGACTTCAAAAGCGGCTGCAGGCTAAACCAAGTGCCAGCTTTTGCACCGGAAATTAAATCCACTGCCTGCTCGTGGGTGCCAGTACGGGGAGAACATGGAACAAGATAGGATAAATAAAGAAAGAGAAAGAGCCATGAGAGAACAGGGCATAAAAGAAGGCGTGAAAGGATCAGAAAGGGGAAGTGGGCAGTGGGGGGGGCGTGTGTGGACACCTGAAATTAAAAAAGAGAAATATAGGTGATGGGGTTAGACAGCATCTTCGGAAAAAGAGAAAAAGGTGTGATGTTGCTGCTTCTGTGATTCGCTCTCCACCACCGCTCCACACCACCCCCCCCCCCCCCCCACCCCCACGCCCCCCGTCACCACGACGCCCTTCTCCCCCCCTGCCCACCCACAGCACCCCTGATCCTCACCTACCCCACTGGTCGTCGCGGATTATCCCGCCTGCTGATCTCGTCACCCAACATACCACACTCTCCCTTCACCAGCCCCAAACCACAAACCCCACACCTTCCCCATCGAGCACACTCAGCCCCACCGCACCCACACACAACCCAGCACGATCTCCTTCCTGTCGCTACTTCGCTCACTTCTCAATCATCACATTCCTCGGATACCCAAGCAGAGCAGGTCTGCTCTTTGTTCCCGCAATAATGACGAAGCTGCGTTAAGATCTGGCACACAGCGTGAAACCATTTTCACACCACGCTGAAGCAATAGCTGGGCTACTCTGTACGGATGCGATTTCTGTGCTGATTCATTAAGAAGATCTGCAGTCAGGGGTCATGTTATGTGTAGGCCCTACCGTCCAGTGTGAAGATCTGACTCCATGTGTGTGGCCCATGAGTGCGAAAACTACACATGATCAGTTAATACTCCATGACCTGAGAGTAGCTCCAAACGCTTTTCATCTCCTCACCTCCCCCTCCTCTTTTTCCTTTGCCAGAGCGGGCCATTAGCCATCTTTTTTTCCCCCCGAGTCTGGCTCACTGCAGTACAGTCGCAGAGCGAATGAAAACTTCGCTGATGGACGCGCCCCCCCGCCCCCCGTGTATAACCTGGGCGCATCAGCTGTATTTGGTTCCGAAACACGCCTGCCCTGATGAGTTGTGCCCACACCGGACCTAAAGTTGGTCTTGCTGGACAATGTCCTGCCCCCTGTCCTAGGCCCAATTGATGCATTTCCTCGAAGCGAGGTTCGTCAAGACCACTCATGCGTCTCACACCCATGAGACCATCTTCCTTTTCCCGGTCCATCTATCCATCCTCCATCTGTCTCCCTTCCCCGACGCCAAAGAGCTGGATGTGGGGAGCTTTCTCCGGTCTACGAGAATTGCTTAGGAGCAGAGGCCCAAGAGTGTGACTGGTTGTGAAGAGTGGACAGCTGGGGTTTATGGAGTGGATTCGTTAGTAGGCCTTTTGGCAGGTAGTCAGGGATCTACATGAACTGCCCCATATGATGGAGTCAAATAACTGCTCAGGTTAGTGACTTGGTTACTGAGCCTGTAGACTCAGGTCATCGTTCTCGACCATTTAAGAAAGTCAGAAGAGGTGTCACACGGCGCATATTATCTGAACTAAAAGGAAGGAAGCGGGGGCGTCTTATGATAGAATCGATATTCTGATATCTTGGTGAGCCTGATTCTGTACCATTTTAAACAGGCTACAGCGATCCATGGGCAGATGCGCGTATACGGACATTGGCTAAACCATTAGCGCTTATAGCTTATAGTCTTTTAAATACTTCTCACTTCCCACTTGTCCTCTCAGGCTAGGGGATAACCCTTCGTATCCCCCGCCCTTCCTTTCCATCCTCATAAATAATGACCTTGCTCCTAAAAAGCGCGGGTATATTACTTATGTCTCATATTTAATTTAATTAGTAATTATTTTAAACTGCATCTAAACCCACTCTAATAGTTTAATCTCTACCTCTTCCTCTCGTTTCCGGCTCTCGTATCGTTTATTCAGCAGGTGTATCTTATATAAGTGACGTACTCATCTTTAATATAGAAATAGTAAGATCTCAGCTGTAGGATTGAACTAAATAAAGATTCTGTTAAATTTTAGGGTTGTGTTTTACTTACACATGGGTGAACAATAATTATGAAATGAGTCAAAGACAAACGTGTCCCAGCAGGGCTGACTCCGTTATCACTCTTATTCTGCCTTCAAACGCCCCAAGCGTGCGTAAACAATGCCGTGCTGCACTAACGTCTAAACCGACTGGGTCAGTGCTAAATTCCCATCTGTTTTGTGAGACAAGTTGGCTTGGACAGCTGACATGAATGAAGACATAATTCGGTTTCAAACTCAATTTATTAGTTCAACGGGATTACTCTTCTTACATGAAGTCTTTTCCTGCCCAGAACTCTGTGCGTCTCTGATTTTACAAAGACAACATTTTCTGTCTATTCCCGCCCACCCCACGTGTTTTCTCTCAAGCTTTACACATGACTTCAAAGCTTTTCCTATTCATCTGAGTACGGTTTAACAAAACACAGGCCTATAAGCGTGCTGAACGGGGAGGTTCGTTGGCGAGACGTGTATTGGACATTTCTTATCAAGCAAGGCTCACTGCGCCACAAACTCAGCCCAGCTAGAACTTCACATATAACACAATTAAGTTTATTGTGCATTGATTCGCCCCCCCTTTACATCATTATTAAAAACATTTAACATAGATTTCCCTTCTTACATTCTTAAAGTTTCTTGTGTCGCATTTTTGTAACTTACTATCATAGTCCTGTTATTTAACCTTACAGACATTTATAAAAAAACCCAAATAACCAAATACAACTTATAGAATTATTATCAATACAAATTAAATAATAATAAAATATTCCAAATTTAGTCCAATACAGTAGACCTATAAACGGAGAAGAACCATGAACAAAAACAAATAACAAACAAAAGGTTGCTCATCTGTAGCGCTCGCTTGAAGGATCTCTCGCGACTGACCATGATCGTTTGTGGACGGTACACGTTTCTCCACATTGTAAAAACTCGAAAACTCCGTCGACACTCCCTAGAAGGTTCAAAGAACGCACTAATTACACCCTAGATATAATACGAGCAACCATAAGTCCTTGAGCATAAGGAGTACCTTAGCCATCTGTTTGAATGCATGTGCGTTAATAATTTGTCAAAATTACTAAAAGAGTCGTGCTCTTCTTGATTTGCAACAAGACAGTCGTTTATTTGAGCACGTACATATCCAGCATCTAACGCGTCATAGCACTAACTCTCAGCGGTCATCCTGGGGGGGGCAATCACCAATTCCCACTACTACCTACTACATGTTCGTTCTAAGAGTGCGCGCAAGCCTTTACCATGGGACCTGAATTCCATGAATAAACTGATTAATCGAGTTAGATAATTCCCACTAATGTTATCATTATTCATGGTGGAAATCATTGGAGTATAATTGTCGCCCCCATACACAGAAGTGCATCGTTCAGAAAGTGCGCTGTCAAGGGTTAATATTGTCTGTCTAGTCACGTTCAAGCCGAGTGGGTTTTCCAGACAGGCTTCTTCCAGCAGACGGAAAACGGGGGCGGCGCACCTAAACATTATATGACAGGCAGACCAAACACAGGAAGCAACCGGTGGATCCCCCGCTGTAATCTTGTATATTATAGAATACATATAATTGGTGGAAAGATCATGTTCAACATATGCTGATTCTCCCGAGTGATGGTGATGCCGTGACAGAGGAACATTAATTACAGCCTTATTAATAGATTCATTTAGGAATTTACAGAACGCAAAAGTCCTGGGTACTGTGAGACCCTTTTTCCCCTCACTGTCCTTCCCCCCCCCTTGTGTCCCCTGTCCCCCCCCGGCCCTCTTCCCTCTTTTACCTTCGTTTGTCCCCACCTCCCCCATTCATAAAGATCACCTCTCTTTCCCCCTTTATCCCAATCCCGTTTAAACCCCTCTTCCTCCCGCTTCCCCTCTGCATCCATCGGTACAGAGTGCCAGCCCTAGTGCGAGCTAGTGGCTCAGCGCGAGGAGGGCTAAAGGTGTTTTCATGCGGGTGTTAGAGGAATGTGCTAATGCATTTCTGAACATCAGGACTTCAGAAAGATCATCTCTCTCTCTCTCTCTCTCTCTCTCTCCTCTCTCCTCTCTCTCCATCTCTCTCTCCTCTCTCTGTGTCTCTCGCTCTCTTCTCTCTCTCTCTCCTCTCTCCTCTCTCTCCATCTCTCTCTCCTCTCTCTGTGTCTCTCTCTCTCTTCTCTCTCTCTCTCTCTCTCTCTTTCTCCTCTCTCCTCTCTCTCTCTTACTCTACTGTCGTGCTCTAACTCATCTCCTCTCTCTACTATTTTCTCTAGTCTCTCTCTACTCTACTATGCTAATCTACTCCTCTCTCTGTGTCTCTACTCTCTCTCTCTCGCTCTCTAACTCTATAATTCTTCCTCTCTAAATCTCTACTCTCTTCTCGGCTCTATATGCTCTACTCCTATACTCTACCTCTAACTACTCTTTCTACCTCTCTCCTCTCTTCTCCTCCCTGATCTCTCTCTCTCTACATACTCTCGTCCTCCTTTTTTTTTTGCTTCCCCCCTTCTTTACTCTTTCCCCCCCTCCCCCCTTTTTTCTTTTTTGTACTCTCTCTCTCTATCGGCTGTCTCTCTGCTTCTCTCTATCTGAATCATCTCTACTCTTGTCGGCATAAGGGAGATCTCTACTCTACCCTCTCTCTTTGACTCACTGCTACTCAGTCTCTCTCTCTGTCTAGTCCATCTCTCTCTCTGTGTCCTCGCTCTCTCTCTCTCTCTCTCATCCTCCTCTCTCTCTCATCTAGCATCTGCCCTTTCCCCCCCCCCCCCACCCCCCACCCCCCCTCATCCCCCCCCCCCCCCCCCCCCCCCCCCCCCCCCACCCCCCCCCCTCTGTCTACCCATCTCTCATCTCTCTCTACTCACTCTCTTCCTCTCATCGTCTCACTCACTCTGGCGTCCTTCACGCTGTCTCTCTAACCTTGATCTCTCTCCTCTCCTCATCTGCTGTACTCTGTCTCTCTCTCTGTCTCTCTCCTCTAAATCTCATCTATCTCTGTATCTTTGCTCTCTCTCTCCTCTGTCTACCTCTCATTTCTTCTGTCTCCTCTCTCTCTCTCTCTCTCTCTCTCTCTCTTTCTCTCTCTCTCTCTCCATCTCTGTCTCCTCTCTCTCTCTCCTCTCTCCTCTCTCTCTCTCTCTCTCTCTCTCTCTCTCTCTCTACTCCGACAGTGAGAGTCCCTACAGCGAGCCAGGAGCGTTTGAGGAGGGAGAGCAGGATGGCGGCACTGAGACACAGACCAGCGAAGAGGGTACATCATAAACGCGTGCACACACTCAGAATGTTGATGCCATCCTTATCTGCTCCATAAAACGGTTTAAAGGTGCAGTATGCGATTCTGGAGACAATTCAATAATAGACAAACAAGCTCCTCCCTCCCCTCAGGGCTCATTCAGAGGGACACAGATCTTCTCCTCTTTGAGTTTTTTAGCCGTCTCTTCTTACCAGACATGGGAACAAGTCACTAAGTTGCAAGGTAAGCAAGTAAGGGGAATTCGTCAACGAAGTAAGTCCGGTCAAGTCTTAACTTTAATACAAGTCACGAGTCAAGTCCGGCAAGGTCAATATTTGTCAAGCAATAGGTCAAGTCTCAGGTGTGAGTCAAGTCCCAAGTCAATACAAGCGAAGTGTACTCAAGTTGTCAAGTCCTCCAAGTTCAATCACAGTACAAGCTAGAGTCCCAAGTCCAAGGCAAGTCCGGCAAGGTCAGATACAAGCAAGTCCCAAGTCTTTAAACTTTCGCAGTCCTAGATATCTAAGGTCACCAGATGTCTATTTCATATATTTGCACAATAACTGATGCCAGCTGAGTGGATTCATAGTGATATTTAAACTGACATAAATGTTTTTTAAAGTTGTTGGTATTTAGTATAACAAAAACAACTACTTGCATCATCTCAAACAGTTCAAACACACAAAGTGCTATATTTTACTTAACAGGAACAAGTAGTGACACAAATCGTTAATTAAATAATTTGAGGATTAAATAACCTGCAAAGTACTGTGGGCAGTTTAACAAACAAAGTACTTACTGTAATAATCTCTAATAGATATGTACTAAAACTGCAGTATGGAAAAATGAATGTGACATTAACCAGACAGTTACAGTGCAGCAACAACAAGTCAAGGTTTGATGGATTTAAAAAAAAATTAGGTGAAAGGACAAGAATATCATGATGAATTCATGATATCATATGAGCTGTTTCAGTATGCTATAAAATTTCTGTGTAAACAGGCTATGCACAAAAAAAAAAAAAACCAATCATTGTTCACTACATCAGTCATTGTTTCTCAAGACCCTGGCCCTGAGGCCCCACTGCCCTGCACTTTTTTATTGTTTTCACATTCTCCTCCCAACACATCTGATCCAACTAATCACCTCATAGCCAGCCCATTACTGAGTTAAAATAGGTGTTGAAGCAGAAAAAAAACACTAAAAATGTGGCAGGACACAGTGGGCCTCGAGGGCCAAGGTGGAGAACGAACACCACACTATAATGAATGTTAGTAGAACACATTCCACCTACAGGAATTTTTAAAATGACATCACATTCCTAAACCCATAAACGTTAATGTATGGACCTCTGTAATATATATAATCTGTCGCCTAAATAGTCCCAATGAAAAGACATGTATCTCCATTTTATTGTCCATATTTGACTTTTTATGCATAATTTGAAAAACAGCGGCAGGTCGTTTACACACTGTGAGATCTACATGATGAAATAGACCAACAGAATATGGCCCAAAATTGCTTAGAAAAACGTCTCTGTTCCATTGACCTACATTAAAAATTGAATGAGGTTTTTGGGCCTCTCTTGTAAAAGCTGCCATTTTTGGAGATACTTGTTTGTTTTTCCTTGGACAGCGACGATATATATATATATATTATATTATACAATATATACATGATATATAATAACACAGCATGTGTGAACTGCTGTGGTTTGACACTTTTCTGCTCTCTATGCTAATTCACCACGTCGTGGCTGAGATGCTGTGGTTCCTAAACACTTTAATGTTCAGTAAAATGTCTCACAGTGAACGATGTGAGAGAGGGACGAACAGAGGACAACAGCTTTGTTTACATTCGCTGTTGTTTATTATTATGTCGCTACGTTTGCTAGCTTGCTAACTGCTAACTGCTATACGCGAAATATACACAGCACTGACTTACTGTTCTTTGTGCAGCCTCAAATGTCGAGTTTGAAGTGGTTGCACCTCCATCTGTGATCTTGACTCCACATGTCTTGCATACCGCAGTTCGTCTTTTATTTACTACATTATAATCTTTGTAGTTGAACAGGATTATTTTTGGGATCATGTTACTCGTCTTCTCCGCACAAATTCAACACTGGCACCCCCCTCAAAGCTTCCCGTGATTGGCTGTACGGTTACGGCTTTACTTGTTGCTAGGTTACGGATCATTTGGGCTGAGCGGCTCAGCTCCCTAGCGTTACAGCGCCATTTAATATAAAATGATCCAGTTACGTGATTCAGTTTTACTTATTCATTATGTTAAAGTAGGGTTGTCAAGTCTTTCCGAGTCTTAAAGCTCAAGTCCGATTCCAAGTCCAAGTCAGTAAAGGTAAAGTCTAAGTCAAGTCGCAAGTCTTTAGTAATGTTGTCGAGTCAAGTCACAAGTCATCAGTTTAGTGACTCGAGTCGGACTCGAGTCCAAGTCATGTGACTCGAGTCCACACGTCTGCTTCTTACTGACATTTTAAGGAGTTGATTACTCTGCGTCCTGTCCACTGGTGAGCGGAATGCCGTCTAGCACGTCTTCCATTGATGGCAGCGGTGGGATGAAACAGGTGTAGGTCTTTTAGCAGCCATTGATGCCAAACTTCTTATTTTGGAATTCCAGACCAACCCAGGATTATACGACTAAAAGAAAAGGGCACAGAGCTCCACCTGCCTTTCTCCACCTTAACCGGTCTACACTGATCAAGCTCCCCTCTGATAACCATCCATCTTCAGAACGGAATGACTGCAGAAATGGAAACGTGACCACATGTGTACCAGAAACGGTCATTTCAGTTGTAACAGAGCATTAGGCAGGCTGTTTAGCCACCGTGCCTTTAAAACGGAAGCGTGTAAACAGCCTCTGTTCTGAGGGGTTACTGTGCCCTGTGTTGTTTTCTGTGACATCACAAACTCGGTGTTTATACAGTTCACACGCAACACTTCACAGAAATCAAGGTCCTATTTTAAACAGGTAAGGGAAATTCAGTTTCCCATGATCCTGTCTTGGTGTGTGTGTTTCAGAGGGGGAACCGGTGGAGGCCACAGCCAAGTTCGACTACGTGGGGCGCTCGGGCCGGGAGCTGTCCTTTAAGAAGGGGGCCACTCTGCTGCTATTCCAAAGAGCCTCGGAGGACTGGTGGGAGGGAAGACACAACGGCACGGACGGACTCATACCACACCAATACATCACACTGCAGGAGTGAGTTCATACCATGAGGTCATGGTTCTGTTCTGCTATTGGAGTAGCCTTAAAGGTGCAGTTCTGGAGAACCGTTGTTCTCCCCTCCCGTATTCAAGGATGAGCATTCCTAAGAATCCTGGATTAGTCAATGTCTGGACCACACAGGAAATGCTGTTGCTGATGTTGACGGTAAAGTCTTGGAGTTTCTTGTTTGAGTTCCATTCTGGATCTGGGAAAGGGGCACCAAACGGAGGTGGAACTAGAAAACAGGGAAGCAACTGCAGCCCTAACGCCTCCTGGTGGTTAAAACGCCTCCTGATGTTAACACAGCTCTTTGTACTTCTTTCTCATTCGCTGTTCTTCAGCTCTTCTGCTCTTTGGCTGTTTCTCAGTCATCACTCCATCTTAACAATGCTGGAGTTCAGCATGTAGCCCCTCCTCTTTCTACCCCCCTGGTTCGGATTGGCTGGAAGAGTGTCGTGTAGCCTGAGCCGAGCCACTTTGTTTATTTCCCATTTCCCCCAGATCCAAGACTGTGTACCAACACCAGATGTTTTCAGACATCTATCTGTCTATCTGTCTATCTATCTATCTATTTATTTATCTGTCTATCTATCTATCTATCTATCTATCTATCTATCTATCTATCTATCTATCTGTCTGTCTATCTGTCTGTCTATCAGTCTGTCAGTCTATCTATCTATCAGTCTGTCAGTCTATCTATCTATCTATCTATCTATCTATCTATCTATCTATCTATCTATCTATTTATTTATCTGTCTATCTATCTATCTATTTATTTATCTGTCTATCTATCTATCTATCTATCTATCTATCTATCTATCTATCTATCTGTCTATTTATCTGTCTATCTATCTATCTATCTATCTATCTGTCTATCTGTCTATTTATTTGTCTATCAGTCTGTCAGTCTGTCAGTCTGTCTATCTATCTATCTATCTATCTATCTATCTATCTATCTATCTATCTGTCTATCTGTCTATTTATTTGTCTATCAGTCTGTCAGTCTGTCTATCTATCTATCTATCGATCTATCTATCTATCTATCTATCTATCTATCTATCTATCTATCTATCTGTCTATTTATTTATCTGTCTGTCTGTCTATCTATCTGTCTATCTGTCTATCTATCTATCTATCTATCTATCTATCTATCTATCTATCTATCTATCTATCTAGCTATCTGTCTATTTATCTATCTATCTATCTATCTATCTATCTGTCTATTTATTTATCTGTCTGTCTGTCTATCTATCTGTCTATCTATCTGTCTGTCTGTCTGTCTGTCTGTCTGTCTGTCTGTCTGTCTGTCTGTCTGTCTGTCTATCTATCTATCTATCTATCTATCTATCTATCTATCTGTCTATCTGTCTATTTATTTGTCTATCAGTCTGTCAGTCTGTCTATCTATCTATCTATCTATCTATCTATCTATCTATCTATCTATCTATCTATCTGTCTATTTATTTATCTGTCTGTCTGTCTATCTGTCTATCTGTCTATCTATCTATCTATCTATCTATCTATCTATCTATCTATCTATCTATCTATCTAGCTATCTGTCTATTTATCTATCTATCTATCTATCTATCTATCTATCTATCTATCTATCTATCTATCTATCTATCTATCTATCTATCTATCTATCTATCTATCTATCTGTCTATTTATTTATCTGTCTGTCTGTCTATCTATCTGTCTATCTATCTATCTATCTGTCTGTCTGTCTGTCTGTCTGTCTATCTATCTATCTATCTATCTATCTATCTATCTATCTATCTATCTATCTATCTATCTATCTATCTATCTATCTATCTGTCTGTCTGTCTGTCTGTCTGTCTGTCTGTCTGTCTGTCTGTCTGTCTGTCTGTCTGTCTGTCTGTCTGTCTGTCTGTCTATCTATCTATCTATCTGTCTATTTATTTATCTGTCTGTCTGTCTATCTATCTGTCTATCTATCTGTCTGTCTGTCTGTCTGTCTCTGTCTATTTGTCTGTCTGTCTGTCTGTCTGTCTGTCTGTCATCCAGAGCGACTTATAACTGTGTTCTGTTGGAGAATGTTTCCAGCTAGTGTAAGAAGGTTAGAGTCTAAACCCGCCATGAGCTCTAAACATGGGCCAGGGCTGATACCTGATACAGCCCAGCGCTCATACCTGTAGAGAAGAAAGGTAATGGTGGTTATACACATCTACTGGTGCTCTACTAAACATAGCGAGTACCCAGAAAGCCCCCTCGACTGGCTAACCGTGTTCCTCAGAAGAGCGGGAGGCGGAGCAGGGGGGCTGTCATTGTTAAATGACGCTGGTTCTAATCATTTGAGTAATTTGGGGATTGATTGATTGATTTGTGCTGCTAATTGATTCATCGGCCAATTAACTGATGAGGTAATGATGGATGGAGGGGCAGATGGAGTAATGGATGGATAGATCAGCTAACAGACTGGTTTGGGTCTCTTTCAGGGAGGAGGCCATGTCGGACACACTGAGTCAGAAGGCAGACAGTGAGGTCAGCAGCACTCCCTCCGATGAGGTCAGCTCCAGGAGGTCCCTCACCTCCCCCACTGAACCCAGACTGCCAGAAACCTTCATCAGCCGGTAAACACCCTCGCGTACATGCTCGAGACATTCCTCGATCCACGGTTCATGTGAACACTCACTCGAAAATTCCACAGCTACACTGGATCTCCCACAATCCGACGTGCACCAAACTACTCCCACCGCACTCCCCCAAAGCCCTCGTGGAGTTGTCCGATTGGACTTGGTAACGTTCCCGTCCGTGACCCACAGTGACCGTTTTCCTCTTCACCTTTTTGTTTTCCAGCCACCGGAAGAGGACCGAGGCTCTGCTGCGGCGCGTGCCTGGGCGCCTCAACGACGGCCACTGCCACGGGAACGGCCTGGAGCGCAGCTCCCCTCCAGTCACGGTCACCGTGACGGGTCACTTCAGCCCGCGGGAGCTGCTGCGTGGTCACTCGGGGCCCCAGGACAGCCCCGAGCAGCTACGCCGGCGCGGGGGTCACCCCACCACCACCGCACCCACCACCACAACCACCAACGGCACGCTGAGCTCCAGCATCAGCCGCCACGAGTCTCTACGCAGGGAGAGAGACAGGGAGAGCCCCCCCATCCGCCAGTCACCTTCTGCTCTACACTGCAGCCTGCCCGAGCAGAGGGCACGCACGCTTAACCCGCACACCATGGCACAGGTCAGCAAGGAGGACCACACACATGCATGCATTACATATATAAATGTATGCATGCAAACTGACTCATTATTATAATGTGTGTGTGTGTATATATATATATATATATATTTATTTATTTATTTTATATTTATTATTATTTAATTTATATTTATTTATGTAAATATATATATATATATATATATATATATATATATATATATTTTTTTTTTTTAAATGTATTTTATATTTATATATATATATTTATATATATATAAATATATTACTTATATATATATTATTATTAAATTTATATTTATTTATATAAATATACATAAATATAAATTTAATATAAATATATATTCATTTATTTTATATTATTATTAAATATATATATATATATATATATATATATATATTTAAATTTATTATTATATATATATAAATATATTATTTATATATTTATATATATATATAATTAAATTTATATTTATTTATATAAATATAAATTTAATATAAATATATATTAATTTATTTATTTTATATTTATTATTATTAAATATATATATATATATATATTATAACACTTGTTGTTATTAAACATTAAACATTATTAATAATTAATGTTAAACATTATTAAACAAAGTTATATATAGCAGGGTTTCTTAACCAGTAGGCCGTAGACCACCAGTGGGCCTTGAACAACCTTCTAGTACCCTGTGGGCCTGGACTCAGGTGGAGGCAGTAGTTTGTAGGGGGCTGGTAATGTCATATTTAACCATATGAGTGTTACATTAAATATATCAATATAAATATATATATATATTAATGGACACATGTACAATCAAAACATTACCATAGCAACAGGCTAATTAAGCATCTTGAGACTAAGCCACTGTAGCCACTGCCTAGCCGCTAGTCGCGAGGTTCTCAGGGTGTGTTCTCAGCATCCATGTTTAAATTTGGACACATCAGAATTTTTCTATAACTCAAATTTTTAGAAAAATGGTATTAATGAATGTTGATCTCAGTTTTCTGTTGGCCCGCTGCGCTTTGTAGTGGGTGGGCCTTGGGGCGGAAAAGGTTGGGGACCCCCTGATGCAGCCAGTGGTCCATGTAGACCCACCTATGTTAATGGCGGGAGCAGTGTGCACAAAGTTGAGGCTTCCTTTGATTTCTGATCAGTTGGTGGGACATCAGGCCCTAAAGCCAGCCTGGTGCTGGGTTACTGCATATCGCTGGTGTCTAGAGACAGACAGCTTTACAGGAGACGGCAGAAACCTCTTTTATTTATTCTAATGTAAGTCAATGGAACCAGACGTCTTTCCGAGCCTGTCGGTCCTGGTGTGTTAAAAAGATGCATAAAAATCAACACAAATGGAGACGCATGGTCTTCCTCAGGACAGCGACCACATTTGTGACCCGTAACCCTGAACGTATGTCCCACTGTGCTCGTACAGGACATCGAGGAGACCATGAGCCTGGCCCTGAATGAGCTGCGCGAGCTGGAGCGGCAGAGCGGGAAGCCAGCCGCCCCGGACCTGGTGCTGGACACCCTGGAGCAGGTGAAGAGCAGCCCTTCGTTACCTTCTGGCTCCACCCCGTCCAGCCTGTCCAGCCCGAGCGACTCCCCCAGCCCGCTGAGCCCCCACAGCCCCCTGCCGCCTCTCCCGCCGCTGCCGGGACCCTCCTCGCGGCGGTGCCCTAACGATCCTCCGGCCTCCTTCCTGCCGGCCGCTTCACCCCGCATGGGCGTAACGCTGCGGCCGCCGGCCCTGCGCCCCAAGCCCCCGGTGCTGCCCAAAGCCAACCCCCCTCCCTCTCAGCAGCCCCCTGCTACCCCACCCCAGAACTACCCCGCCGACAAATCCGGCACCATGTGAGCCCGGCCCCTGCGTGGGCCGAAGCGGAGGAAACAGGGTCCAGAGGAGTTCCAGAGGGTCAGACAGGGTGATTCTGTTACATAAGCGAATACACGGTATGGCCGATAGCTAGCGTAAGCGCCAGAGCGGTCCGATAGAGTTAGTCTACGATATAATCAATTTAATGTGTCGTCAGGGTGACGTGTGCGTGTGTGCATATTCTCTACCAGTGACTAGGACTTTTAACTGTGTCTGTGTGTAGATACGTTTATAAGGAACACATTCAGAGACGGCGGAGAGAGAGAGAGAGGGAGAGAGAGAGAGAGAGAGAGGGAGAGGCTGCTTGAGACTTGATGTACAGGAAGTACTGTTGATTCTGTGTCGGGGGGAGTCTGGCGGTGGGACATGTCCTTCTTCCTTTCGTGTATTTCAGTGCTTTGATTTGTTAGGCCTTATTAGGGGGGGGGGACACGTTTCCCCTGGCAACAAAAACACGGGGGCCATTCTTAAACGTTGCTGCTGCTGTTTTTCTTTGACGTTTCTTTGAAGTTGTAGGACGTGACACAGGTGCCTCATGGGAAAAGGGTTATTCACCTGGTGAATGTAGTTTCTAAGCCACGCGGTGCACCTACAGCCTCCGAGAGACGGACGAGGCCATTAAAGAACACACCGAATGTATTAAAGGAGCAGTAAGCAGAACGGTCCGTTAGAACGCGGTGACGCGGCACGGCCTATCGTCCAGGTCCTGAATGACAGCGTTCCATTTTTTCCCCATTCGTGGTCCGTTGGAATTCCGTGGAGTTCCGCGGAATTCCGCTTCGCCTTTCCGGCGTTCTAACTGCCCGAGCTGCTTACCGCTCCTTTAACTGAATGTTCCACGTTTTCTTTCTGTGTCCACTCTGATACCACACCGAGCCTTCTGTCACCAGACAAACCTCCCCCTTTAGCGTGGTGCGCGCAACCCGAGGCCTGACCCGGACGCTGCAGGACATGAGCGGAGGCCCGGCGTCCCGAGGGCGCACGCGCGCACTTAATAGCTTTAACGAGATCTCACGTGCCACTTGGCTTGCTGCGGAAACGGGACTACCGGGGACTACACCCCCGGCGGTAGAGGCGGAGGAGCATCGGACCTTGAGACAGCCGTCAGGGCCACGCCTTCCCTTTAGGTTGTCACGGTAAACGCTTCCATTCTGTCACTGCTGCTCGCGCTAGAGGACCAGCAGCGATCCAGATTTTCCTCAGCCTGTACTTCCAGCGCGCGCGTGTTGGTGTGTGTGTGTGCGCGCGCGCGCACGCGGCGCACTCTTTACTGGTTCGTGTTTGACAGGCTCTCCCGTGTGTTGGCATGCTTGTGCGTCCGGTGTCTCCACGCTCCGTCTTGGGGCCGCCTGAGGAAGCAATGGATTATTCATCCCTGCCATGAGCGCGAGAACAAGAGCGGGAGCGGAGCACGTGCCGGCGGAGTGTGCGAAGAAGAGAGAACGAATGAGAGCGCGACGTGCCGAATGTACCAGACTGGCTGTCTGCCGGTATGTGTCTGAGAGTGACTCTCCGAGTGTGTAGATGAGGCGTTTTGAAGGTGAGGGAGGACGGAGGACGTTCGCTCGAGCGTTCAGAAGACGGCGCGAGGCCACGCGTCCACCAAACAGCCATGCTATCACTTTTTTATGCACAAACGGAATGATTGTCTATCCCTTTCCAGACGGTTCCTCTGATGACGTTTGTTGTTTTCCTTCTTTTCTACCTGCAATATTTTGTACTTATTTATTGATCCTCCTCTTCAGTGGGTGTGAATATTTTTTCTTAGGGTTCTTCGTTTCTACTGGTGCTCCCTCGCGTGACGGCGCGCGCGCGCGTGTGTGCGTCCCTGCGTCTGCTGCCGTTTCTGTAACCCTCACCCCTCACCCCACCCCAAACCTGCCCCTCACCTACCCCTCATTCCACCATCCTGCCCCTTACCCCACCACCGACACACACACACGCGCGCGCGCGCATGCACGCACTCCCTCACCCACATACACGCTGTGTGTGTTCACGCGAAAGTGCCTTTCATGGACGTGTGTGGAGTGGAGGAGCCTGTTCTGTTAGGGGATGTGTGCTCCTGTCTTTCTCTGAAGCGTGGTTCCAAGAATGAAACTATACGACTAGAGCTCTTTCCAAACGTTTAGCCACCTTCGAACGAGTCATAACGATGTACATTTAACCCCATTGTGATGTTGCACTTTTCATGTATTGGACTGTATTTGGCATGTAGCATTATATCACGTTCCAGTGCATTTTAAATAAAGGTGTCGAGAACTTGAATGTCTTTGAAATAAAGTAAAGTTCATATGTCGCCCTGGCCCGCTTCTTTCCTCCGACGCCCACATAGGCAGGGGTACATATACCATTCGCCCAGATCAGATGTGACCGGGTTTTTAAATTCCCAGTAAACGTCAAGTCGAGGTTTGTTTATGGTGTAGGAAGGCTTCCCAGAGTTAGGGAGACCGGATGGGGGCAGCCCAAGGGTGCTGGAATGGGACGCCCAACATGCTCATATAGGTGTCCACATAGGATTGGCTGAAACCCTATATAGTAAATAGTGGTGGGTGGGTGTGGCAGGTAGGAGAGGAGGGCTGGAAATGAGATTCCCAGATCCGGAGTTGGCTTCTGTTGTCTGCCAGACTCCTGGATTTGGGGCTAAAACGTGAACTCACCAGCACAAACAATGACCCCTGACCCCTGTGACTGAAACCTAGCTAGTAGCGTGCAACACCTCCACCAGCACCAAGAACAGCTGTGACTTGACTTGGCATGTACTGGACAGGTTTCTAGATGTAGGCCACATCAGTGTTCATTCCAACAATCCACAATTCCGAGGAGAATTCCCTGTAGACTGGGATTTTAGCCACTGCTGGTAGACCCGTATGACCGTACGCTTCCATACACCTGCAGATTCAGCTACTTCCTTCGCACTATGGTCTTTGGCCACGCCCACATGCTCAGTCACTCCTTTTAGCCAATCATTAACATCTGCTCTGGAGCGTTTCCCACACATGGAACGAGACATTCCCTGCACTGTAGCACCTCTTCCCAATCTATGGATCCCATCACTCACACCCCACAGGTATTTATAGCCTCGTCATCCTCGTGCAGCGCCATCTGCAGGAGCCTGAGGGTACTACCACAAGTACTCATGGACTATGCTGTAGGGCATGCTGTTGGGATATACTGACTAGGTTAGGAGGCACGTATGGGTTCCCCTCAAACACTCTAAATGAGATGACTGGGAATGGATGGAATATTGGAGTCCGTGTTCAAACAGCTCTCGCGATTTGAAAAGGGCTCCCAATGCGTTTAGTATTCAACATCAGCCTTCTGCACCCCCCACTGTGGAGGTTTAATATTTTCCCTGCACTAGCACACCTGTGTCAACTCCTCCTCTAATTACCAAGCCCCTCTTAAGAGCAGGCACAACACAAACATCGTCAGCCCTGCCATGAGTTCACCAGCATACCCGTCCACTGGTGATCCAGAGCATGCTACTCCTCCTGCAGCAGGGCTCGTGTTAAAAATGCAGGAGGGATGAAGATGCATTTAGAGCTCACATGGGGCCCGCAGACAGGCGTGCACGTGAGCAGGGGGCACACACGTGTGTGCAGAACACTCGCTGCAGGATGCACATTTAACATTAGCCCCCGCTCATGCAACCCCATAGGGACCGAGTCGGCAGTCGGTTCAAATGCCAGGCTGTTTCAACAGTGGTTTAACCCAGGCCTCAATCGCTGGCCCTTAGTGGAACCCCTGGCACCATCTTATACCATCCAGTTCCGGATTAGGTGGTTGGGGTAGCTTAGCGGATTACACCACTACCACCCAGGGAGTAACCACCACCTGTGGGAGACTGGGGGTCAGATCCTGGTCTACACAAGGACGGGCTTTATCGCCGTACCTGACTGACCCAACCGCCATGACTGGGGACATCCAGTGAGCAGTGCTGTCCTCCATGAGTCTTCCTGTTGACGGCTGCACCACGCAGGACTACATGCACACACACCGTTACCACAACTGTCCTTAACACCACGTCACCGTCACCAAAGACTGCAGTGGTGTCGTACCAGACTGTCATGGAGTGGCTCAGAACGGCAGCGGGTCATCTTCAGTGACGCGTCCCGCTTTAGTTTTGGTGGAGATGCCCAACGAATCCCTGTGTGGAGGCACTGTGGTCAGCACCAAGATGAGCGGTCACTCCACCGCCACCCCTACCGCACCATCTGCAGGAACGCTGTTATAGATATATTCCTTAACCTGCAGCCACCAGACTGCATGTACCCACTCAGGACAGGTCTCCTCTGTGTGTCGTTTATTCATCCCTCGTTCATCCCACAGCCAGGAAGTAGGAAAGCTGTGCGACTATTTAACGTATCCTTCCGGAAACGCACTGTTCTAGTTTTCAACACAAGGTTTGAATCCACTGGCATATCAAAACCTTGTACCAGTAAAACTGTAATCCCTGGAGAACCTCCATTTATCTAGAACATTTGATGCAATGCACAAGGCAACGTGTTCAAATCAGTGAAACTTATAAACGTAGAAACGAGGGTTGGTTCCGACACTGGCGACGACGCGGTCTGGAGTTTTGAAAGCCACTGTTGACCTTTTTTCTATCCCAAATTAGAACCTTTCTCAGTTTGGTCCTGGTCTGTCCTTGGGGTTCTACATACCCGTCATTATACCAGCTGTTCCTGATGGTTTAGATACTCCCTCCCTAAAACGAACAGCAATAGCCCCCACATTAGAACCGTGTATTCATTAGCACCGTCTTCAGTCATTCTAAGCTGTTGTTGGAGTCCATGCTTCTTGGCCCTGGCAGCCGTTTAAAATATGCATTACCTAAAACTGGAATAGGGTCCGTCTCCAGTGGCCCCGGAGCCAGCGGTAGCTTAACTGTATGGGGTTTGCATTACATATGCAGGGATGCGTGAAGCGAGGCTCCAGCTGCTCCAGATTTCAGGACCGCTTTACAGCAACTGCTGCAAACTGTAAAGAATAAAGAAGAACTTTAATCAATCAAAAAATAAACAAGGACAGGTCTCATCGCTGTACCTGACTGACCCAACTGCCACTATTATGGACATCCAGTGAGCAGTGTTGTCCTCCACGACTCATCCTGTTAGTGCAGTGGCAGACGGCTGCACCACGGAGACCGTTACGACGACTGTCCTTAACACCACGTCAATGTCAACAAAGACTGCATAGTGTGGTGCCAGACTGTCATGGAGTGACTCAGAATGGCAGCCAGGCATCTTCAGGAACCTCTTCAACTCCATGCCGAGACGTCTGAGAGACAGACTTCTGTATGTGTAGCTCAGTAAATATTGATCATATCAGTCTAAACTGATCATCAGTTATTGATCCTGGTAACTTTATCTTCCTTCCCAACAGTACCGCACTCCCACACCTCCTTCTGGGTGCAGCTGTTCGTTTGATGATGGGTGTAGATTACTTACAGCAACCATGTGTTCTTCAAGTAAAGCAAAGCTGGGTACATATTTGATGACCCAAGTGCAGCTTGACCTCTCGTTTCATTTGCAAGGCCAAAAAAACGACTGAACAATGTTCATTTATACTGTGTATATGTGTCAATCCTTTAATAAATTATAATCCATAATAAAGATGTTCCACTCATTCAACCTCAGCTTGTGCAGTAAGAGCAAGCTTTTATTTTTTTTAATCATTTATAATAACTGCAGAATCCTAAAACAAACACTCGCCAACAATGTTAAAATGTGTGAGAGAGAGAGAGAGAGAGAGAGAGAGAGAAGAAAAAAAAGACAGAGAGAGAAGAGAGAGAAAAGGAAAGGGAGAAAGAGAAAGAAGAGAGAGCAATAGAGAGGAAAAGAGAGGAGAGAAAAGAGAAAAGAGGAGAAAGAAAGAATAGAAAGGAGAGAGAAAAGAGGAAAAGAGAGAAAGAAGAAAGAAAAAACAGAACGGAGAGAAGAGAAAAGGAGAGGGAGAAAGAGAAAAAAAGAGACAAAGAAGAGGGAGAAAAAGATGAGAGCGAATCGAGAGGAGAAAGAAAAAAGAAAAGAGGACAGAAGAGAGAAATAGAGAGGAGAGAGGAGATAAAAGAGGAGAGTAAGAGAGAGAGAAAAAAGAAGAGAAAGAAAGAATAGAGAGGAGAGAGAAATAGAGAGGAAGAGAGGAGAGAAAAGAGAAGAGGAGAGAAAGAAGAAAAACAACAGAACGGAGAGAAGAGAGAAAAGGAGAGGGAGAAAAGAGAGAAAGAAGAGGGAGAAAGAGATGAGAGAGAGAATAGAGAGGAGAAAGAAAAAAGAAAAGAGGACAGAAGAGAGAAATAGAGAGGAGAGAGAGGAGATAAAAGAGGAGATTGAGAGAGAAAAGAAAGAAAGAATAGAGAGAGAAATAGAGAGGATAAAGAAGGAATAGAAAGGAGAGAGAGAAAAGAGGAGAGAAGAGAGAGAAATAGAGAGGGAGAGAGAGGATAAAGAAGGAATAGAAAGGAGAGAGAGAAAAAAGGAGAGAAGAGAGAGAAATAGAGAGGGAGAGAGAAATAGAGAGGAAGAGAGAGAGAGCGAGAGAGAGTCCAATCTCAAAAAGACCAGGGAAAGAACTCCCAACACACGTCATGTGGTTTGAAAAGGCTGAAATGAGGCAAACGGCTACTTTGGTCTGATGACGGTTGGTCACTGAAGTTCACAGTATGAAACTGACCTATTAGCACAGTCACTGGACCTCTGAGATAAAAAAAAAATTAAAAGAGTTAGAGCAGCACTCAGACTCAAACGGGTCGGGGAACACCTTTAAGACTGTAGCCTCCGCATACAGACATAACCAATACCTCCATAACCAGCACGGATCCGCGCTTGCTGAGAGATCACCGGGTTAAGCATCGTGCTGGTTTGTCTGCATGCATGCAGGATGGTCTTCCTGGACGCTGAAGCATCGCACCGGCAGACGGGCCACTGAAGCGGCTAGACGTGGTCAGGTCAACCTTTGGAGCCTGGCTTGAGGGTACTGAAGGGTTTGGAGTTTCTCAGTGATGTGGAAATCTCCTGCAGGAAGGCCACAACCTGCGAGTCCTTCTCCGACTTCTTCCCGTCGAAGATCACCACCAAAGTGAAGTGGGGCTCAGGGCGCGCCAGAAAATAGGTGCTCTGGACCTTGTCGTCGTAGAAGTGCATGACCTTGTCCAGAGAGTTGAGCTCCGCGGCTCGATCGCTCATGATCATGATGACGCTGGGCCAGTGCGTGAGAGGCCTCTCGCCCCCAGGAAGCGACACCACAGCTGGGAACTGGTCCACTCCTTTGGGTGCCTCGCGATACGAGTGCGGGTGATGGTACCCGTGGCCCTGAAAGCTCTCCGAGCCCCGGTTGTCGAAGACTAGCGAGACGCTGGAGGCGTCGTGCTTGCGGATGAAGGCCGACACCTTGCCGAAGTAGTCGGGTGAGGTGCGGGCCGTCAGGGCCTTCATCTCCGCGGACGGCGCCTGCCGGCTCAGAGCCTCGTGGAAGTAGAAGGTGAACTTGGCCAGCAGCGCCCCCTGCAGACGCTGCAGCCACAGGTAGAGGTGCGGCGGTTGTGCAGCCCGCTGAGACTGACCGCCGAACAGGTGCTTGCGGGTCTCGCGCTGCCGCTCGAACGCCTGGCCCCACGCCTGCAGCTTGGAGTGGGCGCCGTGCAGGTTGAGCAGCGAGGGCAGGAAGTGCCACTCGGAGATCTGGGCCTGACACCGCAACAGCTGCGTCAGGACATCCACCTCCACCTGGAAACTGCCCT
>JAMWET010002948.1:0-52500 GCA_024036415.1 Prochilodus magdalenae | reverse complement strand
GACCACTTCTCCAATACAGGTGGAGACACAGTGGAGTCATAACCCCTTCCCCAATATGGGTGGAGACACAGGGACGAAAAAGTCACAACCACTTCCTCAATACGGGTGGAGACACAGGGACGAAAAAGTCACAACCGCTTCCCCAATACAGGTGGAGACACAGTTGAGTCATAACCCCTTCCCCAATACGGGTGGAGACATAGGGACGAAAAAGTCACAACCACTTCCCCAATACGGGTGGAGACACGTGATGGAAAGTCATGACCACTTCCCAAATACAGGTGGAGACACAGGGACAAAAAAGTCACAACTGTTTTCCCATTACAGGTGGAGACACAGTTGAGTCATAACCCCTTCCCCAATACGGGTGGAGACATAGGGACGAAAACGTCACAACCACTTCCCCAATACGGGTGGAGACACAGGGGCGAAAAACTCACAACCACTTCCCCAATACGGGTGGAGACACGTGATGGAAAGTCATGACCACTTCCCCAATACGGGTGGAGACACAGGGGCGAAAAAGTGGGCACTTGGTCCCAAAGTCTGTGTAGGCCACGACCACTGTGTTGGCCTGAAGGTAACAGTACTGATTAGGTGGTAACAGGTTACTATGGTTACAGTAACTGTCCCTGTAGAATAGACTGTACTGTCCGACTGAACGAAACAACTATTGGAATCTGCCTGCGGACAGAGCTGGCTGTAGGGTCTGCGTTCCAAACAACAACACGGACCGAGTGTTTCCATACCACGCAAGTCACCGAAGAACAAGCTCTCTGACATCACAGTCTATATCTGACTTACCTACAGCTCAACCGACCAGCCAGAGAGAGACATGTACTTAGACTCGGTACTAATACATCACCCAAGAAATCAGACGTTCTGTGCTCCGTGAATATTTCGTGGACAAGAAAATAAAGGGCACACCTACTGCTCAAAGAAAGAGAGGAATGAAGGAAGGAAGGCCGTTTGATACAGTACAGTAATACAATACTATAATAAGGGTGCTACAGAGTTAACAGAAGTACATACAGGCTCAGCAAAAATGATTACCTATAAATAACACAGTCCGCTGGAAATAAATCAGAGCCCACTCCAGTTACTCCTTAAATCAGCATCTCCACATGTACAGCAGGTTCTCAGTGAGGAACCGAAGGCTGGGTTCTAGCTTTACTGGCAGATACAGTGAGCATCTGGTTCATAAGAACAAGGTCCAGCAGCAAACACACAGGACAACACAGCTACAGACTGGCAGAGGGCCAAACCCACTCTCTACTGACCGTGATGAGCGCCGCCTCATTCCAATGTCCCTTACCCACCGTAAGATGACCTTGAGTGACCTACAGAGAGACTGGCGAGCGGTGGCTGGGGTGAAACGCACAGCGAGCATGGTTCTAAAAACAGGCTTCTGGAGGTCATTAGTGATTTTCTAAATACACAGATCTAATACAATATCTGATCTGGAGTTTGGGAGACATGGTTCCAGTAGTGTAGAGAATCAAACAGAACTGAGGAATTCTGGTCCAACACAAACCCAGAACCTGTACACCTAGAGAACCTGATCAGTTATAGGTGGGTTCTTAAATTTTTCCAGAGTTGTATATATTCATCGTGTATACATGTAAACTCCTGAGCGCTAGATAGCAGTGTTCACTATTAGACTCTTCCGCACTACCTTCAAGATGGACTGTCTAGGTGCACTGCTAATATTAGCATTAGCAAAACCTATACATCAGGTGGTGTGGTTTTATTGGTAGTTCAAAAATCAGGAAGTACAGGAATACCTCGTTACAGTGTTGTACCACACTCCCAAAGCCACCACCCATTCTCCGTACTCACCTGGAGCTGTATTTCTCCATGATACTCTCCAAAGTGCTCACCAGCTCCTCCGAGTTGACAGTTTTCTGGCTCCCGAGCGTGTGCATCTTCTCATATAGGTCGGCAGTCTCCATCCTGGCGTGCGTGAAGTGGCACAGCTGCTCGGACAGATGGGAAAGCAGCTCTTCCAGGTAAGGGCTGGACCCCCCCGGGGGATGACGGCCCATGGACACTACCTTCTTCAGTTCGTTGTGTAAGGATGTGTAAATGGTCCTAATAGAATCCTTCCTGCTGAAGAACGACTGACCACCTGAAAACAAACAGAACGGCACATGAATACAAATCTGAGCCGGCCGCCCCTCGGGACTCACATTAGTTATACATAATGAGATCCAAGCTGCCAGCTCCACAGGAGGTGTCCTGATCCTATGATGTTACAATGTCCTTGTGCTGTAGCTCTCTGGTGCCATCTGCTGTACAAAACAGGTGCCTGTCATTACTGATTAATTACCAGAACTGGCTTTATTTCTTTATTGTATTTTATTTTCTATTAACATCCACTTCCAGTCTCTACATGACCAATTTCCAGGCCTTGTTTTCACCTCTTTTGAATTAAACATGGTTTTATTTCGTTAGTGCATCTCCAGAGCTAATTCTATGTAAAATAGCTCCATGCTAACTGGCTGTCAGGTGGACAGACTCCTCATAACTTCAAATTGAAGGGGCGGAGCTGCACTGCTGTTGGCTCAACTGGCAGAAATGCTTTTGTTTTTATGACATCACAAAAACAATGAATGTAAACTGGGCTGATTTTGTTTCCAAATATGACCTGAGCAAAGAACTTGGACTTCGTTTACATACAAGAATCTGAGATCTGCTAATCGTCTGGTGTACCTCTCTTCAGTAAACGTGCAAATGATCATTTTTTCTTAAAACAATGACAAAGTAGTTCAAACCCACTGACTCTTTATCTCAAACTCATTATCTTATGTCAAAATAAGGACCCAAAATGATTACTTGCGTCCAATTTAAGTATTGCTATATCAAAAATGGTTGTGGTGTTTTATTAATAATAAATATCGATGTCAAAATAAGCACATATTTTTGTGAACATATTGATTTATTGTGTGGATAACAGGTTTGATCACCTAATAAGACGCATATGTCAAAATATTGACTGTTGAAACAATGTCTTTCAAAATAATAACCTGGTATCTCAATGATGGAATCTCTTTGTAGAACTTGATTCTAATAAGTTAATACTGAAATCTACTATCAGAGCTGTCATAATTATATATATATATGTATATACGTGTATAAATGGTTGATATGACAATCATAAGCTTCTTATAAGCATTTATTCGAGACCCAGTTACCCAGTTTTTGTCCGAGGAAAGTCATGTTATGGTAGGCCTTCTCGGCAGCAGCCAGGTGGGCCAGAGCAGCCAGCAGCGAGGCCCAGATGGCGCCGGCGCTCTTGCTGCTGTCCTTCTCCTTCTCCACGTAGTCCTTCGCCCTGTCGAACGAGAACATGCCGAGCTGCGTGAAGAAGCTCTCCAGTATGGCCCGCTCCTTCGGTACCGGCCGCAGCTCCTCGTCGCGCAGGGCCTCGGTCATGATGTCCAAAGCCTGCGGACAGCAGTGAGAGACGAGGCTCAAGTTCTCTTATTTGCCAGCTTCTTAATTTAGAATGATCTAGCTTCTCGTTTGCCAGCTTGAATGTTCCCCGTTCCACCTTAAATGGTGCAAAAGTTGCATTCTGGCGCCACCATTTAAGGTAGAACTGGAAAACTCGAACAAGCTAACTTTAGCCTCGTCTACATTTATAACGCCACGGGATAATAACACTTAACACCGCCGCTCCTGTTCAGCGGTAACTATACAAACTGACTAACTACGGTTTGAAATGTACATGCTGACCGGTGTCAGGATTTAATAAATAAATCCAACACCACAGCTGAGTTTCACGAGTTCACCGGCGCCATGACACTTCCGCATGACAACAGTACGGCAAGCGACAGGGGACACCACCAGAGAAACATGAAAACGCGTTTTCGTTCGCGTTCCCAAACCCCTTATGCTAAGCTAATGTCATTTCACTGCGATTTTAGTCCAATTTGACTCAGAAAAGTTCTGAAAATCACTCAAAACATTAGTCAGATAAAAACACACTGAGTTTGTTATGTTAAGTCGCATTGAACTATTTAGGTTACTTGTATTTTGGTGTGTTTGCGTATAGTTGTGCTAATTCAGTCTGGACTCTGTCCAAACAGTGGTCAGGGCAAAGACGTTCCCACCGACTACCATCTTTACGGTCAGTAAACGAGTGATAAAGCCGACAGAATTAAATTAAAACTGTGTTTAGCAGAGTGTCTTCTTCTTTATCAGGAAACACCCTGGACAGGCCACCATTCCATCACAGGGCAGACACACTCACATCCACACAAACATGGACAGAACCTCCACACACAAACGATGCCCTTTCCATGGTCTTCTTGCTGTGAGGCAAAAAGGCTACCCACTGTGCCACCATGCTGCCCTGAAATGTAACTATTTAAATATTAATCTAATAATTATTAGTAAGTGATGTTAATAAAAAGACGCACAGAAGGAGAACTAATTTATGTAGTTAATATTCATGTCAGACTTTATTTTATAATTTTATTGATTGATTTTATTTAAAAAATCACATTTCAGCTGTCTGGGCCGTCATGGGCTGGAGGTTAGGAAACCAGATTTGTGACTGGAGGGTCGCTATTTTGATTCCCTGAACCGACACTAACGACTGAGGTGCCCTTGAGCAAGACACCTAACCCCCAACTGCTCCATGGGCGCCGTGGACAGGACTGCACACTGCTACAGGCAAGTCCTATTGGTATTTTTGGTTCCTGATCGAATGGAAAACCAGTGGTATCACTCATCCCTAGGACACAGACTTAGATCTCATTCCTAAAACCATTTTTTAAAACTCTCGTCCTAAGGATCAGTACTGCCCTGCAAAGTTTCATCTCCTTGGGACAATTTTTCTTTTTGCACTGTCTATATTGTTGTTGGACCAAATAATTTAAAGCTATTTTTTTACAATACTGCAAAGATTTCCATTTGCTATTCATTACCACAAAACATTCACAGCTATTAAGTAATTTTTATTTTCTAACTTTATTGTGTTTTGGTTCACATTTTTTTTACTATAAGCATTACAGTAACTAGATTAGACAAAAGTAATTATTTTTTGATGACCCTTGATTTAAGCCCAATGAGTGTTTACAATAAACTTGATCATAATAAGTTCTTTATTATACAGATTTTTGGAATTACATCTCTACAGCAGGGAGCTTATGACAGCAACAGAACAGGAAACATAAACTTTTTTTTTAAAGCTTTACAGTTTGATTTAAAACTCAATGGTATCTCTTTTTTCTTTTCTTTTTTATTGGGTTTTAATTCTCTTGTTTCTGTATATTTCTCATATGAATTAAAATAAAACATAAGGAAAAATAAGATTCAACAGAGTTAACAGCAATGCTCGATATTTTATAACTACAAACGCGAAAAAAGTTGGCATCTTGTTCGAATTCCCCCGTTCCACCTTAAATAGCGCTGCTGTTACGGTCTGGCGTCTCGGCCTCCACCGTTAAGTGCCGCGCCATTTAAGGTGGAACGGGGGAATGACTTCCGCGTCGTCACCTAGCACCCATCTACGGTTCGTTGCTTCCTCTCCCGCTCCTTTCCGTTTCAGCCCTTCTCTGATTGGCCTCTCGTTTCCATGGCACCGCGGTGCTGTCGTAAACCGTTGGTGTTTACCCTCTTTTGCGGCAGTAGGCCGTCTCCTGCCGGTAAACGGGGCAAGTCTGTGTGAAAGTGGCCCAGCGGCCGTTTGCAGCCCGCTGTAGCCCCGGTCAGCTCAGGCATCGCTCCGAAGGTAGCACTGGTCCCTTACCTGGCATCCATGGACCCCAACCGAATCATACAGGCCTTGAAAGGCACTATAGACCCGAACCTGAGGATAGCGGCGGAGAATGAGCTCAACCAGGTGGGCAAACTTTAGTGTTTCTGGTTCATAGCTAGCGAGCAGCCTGGTGGGCTTTATGCCCAGCCTTGATGCCCACACACGGATGCACGACTCGGTCACGAAGGAGGCGGAAAGTTTTCGGCTGGTCTTCCTCCACTTGGAGCTGTTTGGACTGGTCTCGGTTATCCGGACTGTGCTGTGTAGCTGTCTTGCTAACAGGCTAAGCTCCTGAATGCTGAGCTACATTAGTCAGAGGAGTGGGTCGGGGGAGAGATTGCCTTTAGAACGTAGCTAGAACATTATTCGCTAGAACAGCAGCTTACTCGATGATGTGAGGCACTCCTGAAAAGATGGCCCTTCAGGGGTTCGTTATTAAAGGGAATGGTTCTATTTAGAACGACGACTTATACACAGAACCTTTAGGAATGATTGATGGAGAGTGTGTCTCACATATGGTTCTATATAGAACCTTTTTTGTGCAACAACAGAACATAGGTTATGTGTAAAACAATACAGCACATTATGCATCAACCTGAAGAACCATTTCCCCATGTGAAGAGCCATTTAAGCATGAAATGGTTCTTGGGCTTAGTGTGTTTGAATATGGTTCTATTTGTCACTTTCTTTAGAATATTGTTCTAGATAGCACCAAAAAAGGGATCCTCTATTATTGCGTTATTTTATTCTTTCAGTCTTTGCATGGTGAATTGTTGCCGTGTACCCGGTTCCAGGGTTCTCCTGTTGTTCCAAAATGGTTCAGTATGGAACCCTATCTTGCGTAAATGTTTTTGATGGTGAAATGGTTCCTCAGATTAATAGAGAGCATGCTGTATACGGTTGTAATGTCTATATGTGGGCTTTTGGTAACAACAAAAGAACAAAAGCCTTTTTGGTGCTATCTAGAGCCATTTTCAAATAGGCTGCATATGGAACCTGCAAAGAACCGTTACGGCATGGATTAGTTCCGTATAGAACTAAAGATTGTACATAGACTCTTAGAGTCTTCACTGAAGAACCAGAACGTGCGTAGCTGTTCATGTTTGACGGTTCTTCCTGTGCTGGATGAATTATATGATGCTGGAGAACTGATCTAGAACTCTAGAACTGTGATCTAGAGCTCCTAGAATTGTGGTCTAGATCTCTAGAACTGTATATGTGGGTGTTCCTGTGTGTGTGTGCTGGATGAATTATGTGATGCTGGAGAACTGTGATCTAGAACTCTAGAACTGTATATGTGGATGCTCCAGTGTGTGTGCTGGATGAATTATGTGATGCTGGAGAACTGTGATCTAGAACTGCATATGTGAGGGTTCCTGTGTGTAGATCACTGTGTGTGTGTGTGCTGGATGAATTATGTGATGCTGGAGAACTGTGATCTAGAGCTCTAGAACTGTGATCTAGAACTCTAAAACTATATATGTGGGTGTTCCTGTGTGTGTGTGTGTGCTGGATGAATTATGTGATGCTGGAGAACTGATCTAGAACTGTGATCTAGAACTGTATATGTGGGTGTTCCTCTGTGTGTGTGTGCTGGATGAATTATGTGATGCTGGAGAACTGATCTAGAACTGTGATCTAGAACTGTATATGTGGGTGTTCCTCTGTGTGTGTGTGCTGGATGAATTATGTGATGCTGGAGAACTGATCTAGAACTGTGATCTAGAACTCTAAAACTATATATGTGGGTGTTCCTCTGTGTGTGTGTGCTGGATGAATTATGTGATGCTGGAGAACTGTGATTTAGAACTCTAGAACTGTATATGTGGGTGTTCCTGTGTGTGTGTGTGTGTGTGGGTATGCTGGAGAACTGTGATCTAGAACTGTATATGTGGGTGTTCCTCTGTGTGTGCGTGCTGGATGAATTATATGATGCTGGAGAACTGTGATCTAGAACTCTAGAACTGTATGTGTGGGTGTTCCTGTGTGTGTGTGTGCTGGATGAATTATGTGATGCTGGAGAACTGTGATCTAGAACTCTAGAACTGTGATCTAGAACTCTAGAACTGTATATGTGGATGCTCCTGTGTGTGTGCTGGATGAATTATGTGATGCTGGAGAACTGTGATCTAGAACTGCATATGTGAGGGTTCCTATCTATGTGTGTGTGTGTGTGTGTGTTGGATGAATTATGTGATGCTGGAGAACTGTGATCTAGAACTGTATATGCGAGTGTTCCTGTGTGTGTGTGTGTGTGTGTGTGTGTGTGTACATGAAGGAGGCCAAGGCCCTGACCGGAGCACATCAGGCTACTGCAGCCTCCTTGATCAGGTAATGACCATGGCGGGTCAGTGCGGTGTTAAACACGGTTCTCCGCCTCTCAGTAACCACAGGGTGATGGTCGTGAGCTGCCACTCCCAGTCGAAGTAGGTGACGAGTGTCTGTAGGTAGAAACTTTGGCCACTGCTCTTTCCTCACCCTCCCTTCCTGCTGTTCCGCTCCGACCCTGGAGGAACGTGGAGGAATCAGGGAGTGGAGGTGTAGGAATGGAGAGGAACCGACAGAGATCGGGGGAATGGAGGAAGCTGCTTCCTTTCAGAGCTGAGCCAAAAAGGAAGTGAGGAAACTGTCAGGGTTTCTGGTCCTAGCCACTGCGTCCTGTAGGATCCGTCTTTTCAGGTTCAGTGCTGGGTGCGGGATTGTTTGTGGTTAAAGATCTCGGTTCTGCAAAAAAGCCGGACGTGTCGGTGCATGGTGTTGTTCATACAGTACTGCTATATAATGGCATATCACACATAATCCACAATGCTGCTGATCATTTGAAGAAGAAGAAGATGATGATGGTGGTGATGATGATGATGATGATGATGGACAAGAACCATCACACCATCCTGAGACTACTATCTTGGGTACCGAAGGGGAACTTGGGGGAACTCCACAGGGTTTTCCCAGGTCCTGCCATATTAAACTATAGTGAAGTGAAAGAGTCATTCAGAGTGGCTTGGTGTGAAAATGCTCGGTTCTAGAGACCCTTGCTCGTTATAGCTAGAACCTAACATACAATGCATAAAGGTGGAGGAAAAATGTCTGGGTGGGTGGTGGTGGGGGGGTAAGTTGGTACACAAATGGACCCATGGGATCTAATAGCGTAGCCGTCTCCTGCCTTTTAAATCAGCTTTATTTAAAAGTCACGTTAACAACGGCTTCATTATCGCTCAGTGTGGTATCGGGTTCCGTATGTTCTTCTCAAACTGCATTGGGACAACGATGATCTCAGTAGAACCGCATTAGGTTATCCGGACTGTGCTGTGTAGCTGTCTTGCTAACAGGCTAAGCTCCTGAATGCTGAGCTACATTAGTCAGAGGAGTGGGTCGGGGGAGAGATTGCTTTAGAACGTAGCTAGAACATTATTTGCTGTAACAGCTGCTTACTCGATAATGTGAGGTACTCCTGAAAAGGTGGCTCTTCAGGGGTTCATTATTAAAGGGTTCTATTTAGAAGGACGACTTACACATAGAACCCTTAGGGATGATTGATGGAGAGCGTGTTAGATATATGGTTCTATATGGAACAGGCCATGGTTTATGTATAGAACAATACAGAACATTATGCATCAACCTGAAGAACCATCTCCCCATGTGAAGAGCCATTTAAGCATGAAATGGTTCTTGGGGTTAGTGTGCTGAATATGGTTCTATTTGGCACTTTTTTTTAGAAAACTGTTCTAGATAGCACCAAAAAGGGTTCTTCTATTGTTGCATTCTTTCATTGTTTCCGTCAGTTGTTTCTGATTGGTTCTTCTGAATGATTGTACACGTTTCCAGGCTGTTGGTCCAAAATGGTTCAGTATGGAATCGCATCTATCTTGTAAAATGCTGTTCCTCAGTCGCCCTGGTTGTGTGTTTGGGGTCATTGTCATTCCGGCAGACCCAGCCACAGATCTTCAGTGCTCTTACTGTGTGAAGGACGTTGTTGGCCGAAATCTCGTGATACATGACCCCATCCATCCTCCCTTTAATACGGTGCAGTCGTCCTGCCCCCCTTACAGAAAAGCCCCCCCAAAGTATGATGTCTCCACCCCCATGCTTCCCGGTAGGGATGGTGTTCTTGGAGTTGTACTCATCCCTCTTCTTCCTCTAAACACGGCGAGTGGAGCTGATACCAGAAAGCACTAATCTGGTCTCATCTGATCACATGACATTCTCCCGTATGACCTCCTCTTCATCATCCAGACTGGCGAACTTCAAACGGGCCTGGACATGTGCTGCCGTGAGGAGGGGGACCTTTAAATCATGACGGCGTAGTGTGTTACTAATGGTCCTTCTTGAGACTGTGGACCCAGCTCTGTTCAGGTCATTGACCAGGTCCTCCTGGGCTGGTTCCTGACCTTTCTGCATGGAGCCCAGACCGAGGAAGATCTCGGCCTTGTGCAGGTCTACAGTTTTGTCTCTGGTGTCCTATGGACAGCTCCTTGGTCTTGGCCATGGTGGAGAGGTTGGAGTGTGATTGACTGAGTGTGTGGACAGGTGTATTTAATACAGGTAACGAGTTCAGACAGGTGCAGTTAATCCAGGTAATGAGTTCAGAATAGGAGGGCTTCTTAGAGAAACATGAGAGACAGAGTTCCTGCTGGTTGGTGATCAAGTACTTACTTACTTCATGCAATAAAATGCAAATTAATTCTTAAAAATAATGCAGTGTAATTTTCTGGATTCTGTCTCTCACAGTTGAAATGTGTGTACACACACATCCATCCATACACATCCATCCATCCATCCATACACATCTGTCCATACATACATATACATCCATCCATCCATCCATACACATCTGTCCATACATACATATACATCCATCCATCCATCCATACACATCTGTCCATACATACATATACATCCATCCATCCATCCATACACATCTGTCCATACATACATACACATCTATCCATCCATACATATACATCCATCCATCCATCCATCCATACACATCTTTCCATACATACATACACATCTATCCATCCATACATATACATCCATCCATCCATCCACATCTGTCCATACATACATACACATCTATCCATCCGTACATATCCATCCATACACATCTTTCCATACATACATACACATCTATTCATCCATACACATCTATCCATCTATCCATCCATACACATCTGTCCTACATACATATCCATCCATCCATACACATCCGTCCATCCATACACATCTATCCATCTATCCATCCATACACATCTGTCTATACATACATATACATCCATCCATCCATCCATACACATCTGTCCATACATACATATACATCCATACACATCTGTTTTTTCCTGTTGAGTCCATAAATCACATTATTTGAATGTCTGCATATTTTCACACTATCCATCCATATGCATCCATACACATCCATCCATCTGTCCATCCATCCATACACATCTGTCCATACATACATACACATCTGTCCATCCATCCATACACATCTGTCCATACATACACATCTGTCCATCCATCCATACACATCTGTCCATACATACATACACATCCATCCGTCCATCCATACACATCTGTCCATACATACATATACATCTATCCATCCATACATATACATTCATCCGTCCATCCATACACATCTATCCATCTATCCATCCATACACATCTGTCCATACATACATATACATCCATCCGTCCATCCATACACATCTATCCATACATACATACATACATACATATATCTATCCATCCATCTACAGTATACACATCTATCCATCCATCCATCCATCCTTCCGTCCAGTGCACTGAATCAGTCACCGGTGCAGTCAGTGCTGAAGTATCACCGGTTTCAGCTCTTTGTGGTCTTGTCCGTACGGTAACAGCAGAAATCCTATAGAGAATAGTTCTGTTTATTTCGAGACCCTCGTATCAGCTGTGTAATCTGTGTTTCCTCGTGTTTTCCAGTCCTACAAGATTATCAACTTCGCTCCGACGCTGCTGCAGATCATCGTGTCGGACCAGGTGGAGTTTCCTGTGCGGCAGGCAGGTGAGAGTCCCTCACCCAGCTACCATACCATTGCTTTCCTTGCCTCACAAACTAATCAGACATTTCTTACCCCGCCTCACAATACACTGATCTCATATTCCAGATCAGCAGATCAGCTAGGCTTCTAGCAGTGGTTATTAACTTCTGTGGTTTGTCACTGTTAGATTTGCTGAGCAGTAGTTACTGGCTTTCATTGTTAACAGTAGCTGATTTTCATAGATCTGTTCTGTCACATGACAGGCCACTTCATTACCCCACCTCTGTGTATCTACACTCACTGTCCACATTATTTGCTCCACTGACCATATAGGACACATCTGTAGTTCTACAGGTACAGACTGTAGTCCATCTGTTACTCTGTATACTGTATTACCCTGCTCTTCAATGGTCAGGACCCCCACAGGACCACCACAGAGCAGGTATGATGTGGGTGGTGGATCATTCTCAGCACTGCAGTGACTCTGACGTGGTGTGTAAGTGTGTGTGGTGCTGGTGTGAGTGGATCAGAGACAGCAGTGCTGCTGGAGTGTTTAGACACTGTGTCCACTCACTGTCCACTCTATTAGACACTCCTACCTTGCTGCCCCCAGGACGCTATTAGATAAATCACTGTCACTGCAGTGCTGAGAATGATCCTCCACCCACATCATACCTGCTCTGTGGTGGTCCTGTGGGGGTCCTGACCATTGAAGAGCAGGGTAATACAGTAGACAGAGAAACAGATGGACTACAGTCTGGACCTGTAGAACTACAGGACACCTGTATGGTCAGTGGAGCTGATCAATAAACAGTGAGTGTAGATAGGCGGTGAACCTAGTGAAGTGGCTGGTGGGTGTAAATATTTGGACAGGAGTTAATAGCGCCATCTTTGTGTCACAGCTGCCATCTACCTGAAGAACATGGTCAGTCAGTACTGGCAGGACCGGGAGCCCTCTTTGGGGGAGGTTGTCTTCCCCTTTAACATCCATGAGAATGACCGGGGCCAGATCCGAGAGAACATGGTGGAGGCTATCATTCAGTGCCCTGAGTCTATACGGTCAGTCGGTAACTTGTGATACGAGGACGAGCTGCTTTCTGTGCGCACATCTGTCAACATAAAGTAATATCTGTTTTATCGCCAGGGCCCAGCTGACCGTCTGCTTGCGTGCCATCATTAAGCACGATTTTCCTGGCCGCTGGACGGGCATCGTGGACAAGATCAGCTTGTACCTCCAGTCGCAGAACAGTGGGAGCTGGTACGGAAGCCTGCTTGCGCTCTATCAGCTCGTCAAGACCTATGAGTGAGTGCCCTGTGTGTTTTGTATCCCTCACAACACAGCCAAATAACTCACCAACCAACCGTGTGACCCTAGGGAATGAACATGCTCACCTGCTGCCCTGAGGGCAGTCTCTTCGGCTGCACCTAATGGAATAGGGAAGTAGCGTTTATGGCCGAACAGGGTTCTTCTTCAGGAAGTGGTGCTTTTGGGGAAAGACAGCCAATCAGCTGAGACATGATGGAGTTTGCTTCCTTAATGTTGCCCTGGATCACTGAGGCTTGGTGCTGTGCTCGGTGCTGAATCATCTCACATTAGCCTCAAACCTCATTCAGTCGTTCAGCAATATTACCTTCTGACGCTGCTTGGCATCCTGTGCAGTGGCAGCTGCTGCTCCTGCTTCTCCGTAGCTCTTGTACTGCATCCACATGTGGGCGGGTAGGCAGTCAGTGGTAAACGGAATATTCCATTATGGGGCAGCAATGGAAAATTCTGTAGGCAGGCTTCCTTCACAGCTGTTGTTCGTTTTCGTCATTTTGCATGCTGCTCTGGGTGTTGTACCGCTAGAAGACACACACGCGGCATTAAGGCCACCTGGCATGCCGCATGGCGGCAGCACCTAGCAGAGTGCCGCTATAGAATACCAGCAGGGAGAGCCAATAAACCGTGCTCAGGTTCATTCCTACACTCATATAAACCAAATTGATTAAAGTGTTCAGTGTCACGTATCAGGCTAGCTATCATTTTACTAGCTCTTCACAGATCGGCTGTTTACAAGGTTTGGTTAGCAGTGTTGGCTGGAGGTTACAGACCATTAACGTTCGCCTGTATAACTAAAAGACTGGCCACCTTTCTCCGGGTACTTTTCAAGCCAGCTGTGATCTACTGTGGCTGTCTGTCTCAATATGGCTTTAATTGAACACAGTTATAGGGTGTGTGTATCTGTGTGTGCCTGCGCCGGGTGTGCATGGCACGCGCGTGTCTGTGGGTGGTGCGCGCGTGTGTCTGTGCGTGGTGCGCGTGTGTCTGCGTGGTGCGCGCGTGTGTCTGTGCGTGGTGCGAGCGCGTGTCTGTGCGTGGTGGGAGCGTGTCTGTGCGTGGTGCGCGGTGCGAGCGCGTGTCTGTGGGAGGGGCGAGCAGTGCGAGCGCGTGTCTGTGGGAGGGGCGAGCAGTGCAAGCGCGTGTCTGTGCGTGGCGCGAGCGCGTCTCTGTGGGAGGGGCGAGCGCGTGCCTGTGCGCGGTGCGAGCGCGTGTCTGTGTCTGTTTAGTGCCTTATTAAAAAGCAGCCCTTCAGTGGGCGGGGCTACAGTGGTAAATGTGCTGAGTAGGGGGATATATGTAAAGGGAGTGGGTTTTGTGACATCACAAAAATAATGAATTTGAAATGGGCTGTTTGAGCAGCTTGGTTTCCGTGTCGCTGGTGTCGGATATATATATAAAAATGTGTGTATTTATTTATTTTTGTTTATTTATATATTTATTTATTTATTGCCATTGACTAATATTATGTGTGTCCCTCATTGTTTTCATCCTCATTAATTCCAAAACTCATTTTGGATCATTTCTGTTTTCACATTACACAAAAAAAAACAATGAACAGCACAAAGAATGAGCATAGAGCAGCGATGTGAATGAAGTGGGTAGTGAATGGTACAGTATGGTATAGTATAGTGTAGTACAGTATGGTATAGTATAGTGTAGTACAGTACGGTATAGTGTACTATAGTGTATGGTATAGGGTAGTACAGTATGGTATAGTATAGTGTAGTACAGTACGGTATAGTATAGTATAGTGTAGTACAGTATGGTATAGGGTAGTACAGTATGGTATAGTATGGTGTAGTATAGTATGGTGTAGTACAGTATGGTATAGGGTAGTACAGTATGGTATAGTATAGTGTAGTACAGTACGGTATAGTATAGTATAGTGTAGTACAGTACGGTATAGTATAGTATAGTGTAGTACAGTATGGTATAGTGTAGTGTAGTACAGTATGATATAGTGTACTATAGTGTATGGTATAGGGTAGTACAGTACGGTATAGTATAGTGTAGTACAGTATGGTATAGTGTAGTGTAGTACAGTATGGTATAGTGTAGTGTAGTACAGTACGGTATAGTGTAGTACAGTATGGTATGGTATAGTGTAGTACAGTATGGTATGGTATAGTGTAGTACAGTATGGTATAGTATAGTATGGTGTAGTGTAGTACAGTATGGTATAGTATAGTGTAGTACAGTACGGTATAGTATAGTATAGTGTAGTACAGTACGGTATAGTATAGTATAGTGTAGTACAGTATGGTATAGTGTAGTGTAGTACAGTATGGTATAGTGTAGTGTAGTACAGTACGGTATAGTGTAGTACAGTATGGTATGGTATAGTGTAGTACAGTATGGTATGGTATAGTGTAGTACAGTATGGTATAGTATAGTATGGTGTAGTGTAGTACAGTATGGTATAGTATAGTGTAGTACAGTACGGTATAGTATAGTATAGTGTAGTACAGTACGGTATAGTATAGTATAGTGTAGTACAGTATGGTATAGTATAGTATGGTGTAGTGTAGTACAGTATGGTATAGTATAGTGTAGTACAGTACGGTATAGTATAGTATAGTGTAGTACAGTACGGTATAGTATAGTATAGTGTAGTACAGTATGGTATAGTGTAGTGTAGTACAGTATGATATAGTGTACTATAGTGTATGGTATAGGGTAGTACAGTACGGTATAGTATAGTGTAGTACAGTATGGTATAGTGTAGTGTAGTACAGTATGGTATAGTGTAGTGTAGTACAGTACGGTATAGTGTAGTACAGTATGGTATGGTATAGTGTAGTACAGTATGGTATGGTATAGTGTAGTACAGTATGGTATAGTGTAGTACAGTATGGTATGGTATAGTGTAGTACAGTATGGTATAGTATAGTATGGTGTAGTGTAGTACAGTATGGTATAGTGTAGTACAGTATGGTATGGTATAGTGTAGTACAGTATGGTATAGTATAGTATGGTGTAGTGTAGTACAGTATGGTATAGTGTAGTACAGTATGGTATGGTATAGTGTAGTACAGTATGGTATAGTATGGTGTAGTGTAGTACAGTATGGTATAGTGTAGTACAGTATGGTATGGTATAGTGTAGTACAGTATGGTATAGTATGGTGTAGTGTAGTACAGTATGGTATAGTGTAGTACAGTATGGTATGGTATAGTGTAGTACAGTATGGTATAGTATGGTGTAGTGTAGTACAGTATGGTATAGTGTAGTACAGTATGGTATAGTATAGTATGGTGTAGTGTAGTACAGTATGGTATAGTGTAGTACAGTATGGTATTGTATAGTGTAGTACAGTATGATATAGTATGGTGTAGTGTAGTACAGTATGGTATAGTGTAGTATAGTATGGTATAGGGTAGTTTGGACACCACATCGACCTCTCATTTTATATAAGGAGGATATTTGAGTCCCGTAGTGCAGGCCCTGTAACATGTTTCAGTGTTCCTACATGTTTTAGGCGAAGACTGGCAGCCCAGATCTAGACTTTGGCTTATCCAGATTCTGATGGTGTCAAATCTGGCGTGAAGACAGTGCTGGGACTCAGGAAAAGCAGCACAGAATTCCGAACCGCGACCTGACAAAGTGATTGTTTGGATGGCTGAATGATTCACCTCCATCTCTCCTGGGTCCGGGCATGAAAGCCACATCACCAGTGTGGCTGATGCCTGCGTTGTTAACACAGCAACCTATGGGCGGCTGATGTCTGAGTAACGAATCAGACTGGCCTGCAATCTGAACACAGCCTCAAAGGCTCTGTATGGGGCCCTTTAACTCTAACTGTGTTTGATGATTCTGTTTGATGATGTAGACACGTGGTTTGCAGAATGCCTGTGGGTGGCACATCTGTTCGAAATTAATTGGTGGGCGTCAAAGATGTTTGGGTCAATCGGAGCAAACGTGATGTGTCTGTGTATATACATCCATCCATCCATCCATACACATACATACATCCATCCACTCATACTTATACATCCATCTGCCTGTGCCTGTAGTAGTGGCCTCTGCTGCTGTTGGCAGGTTCAGAAAGGCGGAGGAGAGGGCTCCACTGCTGGGTGCTATGCAGCTCTTCCTGCCCCGCATCCAGCAGCTCATCACCCAGCTCCTGCCCGATGCCACGGTCTTCTCTGTGCTGATCCAGAAGCAGATCCTCAAGATATTCCATGCGCTGGTGCAGGTATGCGTTACATGTTTGTCAGTTGAGTTTCACTTATTACAGTAACAATGCTGTGGTGGTGGGATTCCAGTAGTTACAGATGTTGTGTGTGCGTGTGTGTAGTATTCCCTGCCTCTTCAGCTGCTCGTGAACACCGTTATGACCCAGTGGATGGAGATCCTGAGGGCAGTCGTGGATCGCGATGTCCCCCAGGTACGTTGTGTTAGCGTTGTCATAAGAAACCTCATATCTCTGAAGTGCCAGCTTTAGGCAACAAGGGCAGGGCACTTTTCAGTGTACTCTTCTGTGCAAAAGTCAGAGACCACCCCTCTGTTATTTGGTGTTCAGACAAATCTGCCATTAAAGGATCACTGTGTAAGATGTCGCAACCTGACAAATGTATACATCAAGCAGTAGGGGGCGCAGTACACCAGGGATTCACAGGCCCTCCTCCTCCATGTCAGCTTTAACAACCGCTTAGATACCAGTCTAGAAGAAACGCTGTGAGGTTAGTGTCAGGCTTCCTCCCTTTCCTCTCCAGGAGCGTCTCCGGTGGTGGAATCAGCCCCTGTGTGAACTCGTATTCTGCTTTTATTGTTTGCTGCTGAACGTGGTTTCTTGCAGAAGGTGGAGGAGCTTAGGGCCATCGTTGTGTTGGCTGCTCCGTTCATTGACTGTCTGCCCTTTAAATGATCTGACCGGTAGCAGCACCTTCAGCATGATTGATGAGATTAAATCCTCACCGAAAACCTGATATGAATTTTACATAAACCAGCCACGCCGGTTTAAATAGCCTAACCATGTCTGGAACCCAACATGGTGCTAAATCGTTTCACAGGGGACGTTTTTCATTGCTGCGCCGCTAAACGCGCATGGAAGTGCATGAGTGTTAGTGGAGTCGTTGAGCGTGGTGTGTACGGACAGGGGAACCGGCAACTTGCTGCACCACATTAGCCACAAAGATGCTTTGTAGTACCAGGAATACCTGAAGCTAAGATTAGCGCCTTCCATGTCATCAGGTTAAACTGACAGAGCTAAAGGACAGGCGAGTCAGACGTCACTTGTTGATCGAGATAACCGACTCCATCACAGTTCATAGAGCTGTAGACCTGGTTCCAATAAGCACAGTTGGGAAAGACGGATTCAGGGCTTAGATTAAAATAGCTGAATAACGTCATGTATGGGGCAGGGAGAAAGGTCTGATATTGTGAAACAGATATAATCTTGGTCAGTACAGTGATTTATAGAAATTTGGTTGTACCACTCAGCACTAGTTAAAATACACCCTCAGGGCAGCAGAGCTGCTACTTCATCCTCTCATGCTAGACTGAGTCCACTCCTACAGCGCTACAGTGATGCAGTATCACCTCTTCAGGTACAAAGTGGTATAAGCAAGGGCGGGGCTTGCTGGTTAGCATGCTAGCTTTAGTAGATGTGTCTCCGGCATGATACAAAGCATGTCCTCCCAGTGAAAGAATGGACAGAAACACCTATGGATGTTATAGATCTTTATAGTTCCAGTGCTCTTCACACACCGGTGGAATACGACTGTTCCCGAGTTCCCCTGCCCAGTACACTGTGCAGCGCCATGCCCCTTTGCTGCTTGTGGCATGGGTTCCGCAGTTCCAGACCGGAGAGTTAATGGAGAGTTGATGGAGTGGCACCAGTGTTCCCGGCCGTGAACCAGTTTTTTGGGAGTTGAAATTTTTGTGATTTTGGATTTACAAGTCTTGCACAGGAAGTTTATGAAGTAAAATCTGTTGTCTCAATTCTTAATGCAATCAGCACACAAAATGGAGCAGCTGCTGTATCAGAATGCTGTTTGATGGTGGGGGGGTACAATAAACCAAGCAGAAAGACGAGGGGGTGGTTTTGGGGGGTGGGTGGTGTTGTGTGGGCGTGGTAAGAGACAGACGAGGGAGCGTTAGTTCTACCTTTGAAGAGACACATTGTAGATATTGCATCCTTCTCCTAATAGCTTCACAGCAGGTTTCCTTCTCTGGCTCGTAGGAGACTCTGGAGGTGGACGAAGACGATCGACCAGAATTAATCTGGTGGAAGTGCAAGAAGTGGGCTCTACACATCATCACCAGGCTGTTTGAGAGGTGAGACCACTGCACCAGCATGCTGCTTTCCTCTGTAAACTGGACATCCTTAATTCGGTGATACGGCATGATATCACCATGGACACAAGATGCTATACGGAGTAGCTCTGGCTTCCTCCGGTCACACTACCGTCTTCCCTCCATCATTTCCTGTCTGTTTGTGGCCTTATCTGTTGTTCTGTCTCCCTCTCCTTCATTTAGTAAACAAATGATCTACTGAGAGTTAAAGCAGTCAGGTGGCCCAGACTGAGCTGATCGCCTAAGACGTGTGTGACGTCAGTAGCGTTGCACTGAAGCTACGAGGCTAGTGTAGCTAACATGTAATGGGGGCTTATGGATGCCAATTAGCATTGTGCAATCCACATGCTGGACCGGGAGATGAAATAAAAGGAGGCAGAGAAGAGAAAAAAAAAGAATGAGAGAAGGAAAATGGAAGAATCGAAAACGAAAGAAGAGAAAAACGAATGACTGAAAGAAGAAAATAAAAAAATGAAGAAGAAAAGGTTCTGGGTGTGTTACTGAACTGAACAGCTTCACAGCTCACTGTAAGGAATGCAGTGCTGGATGTGTACGCTCAGTGTGCTCTCTAGAGTACCAGGGATCTGGCAACCAGTTTCTAGGGGAAGTCATGACATGGTGGCCATTGCATTATCCAACCGACATTTCAAAAACCAGATTGTGGGTCCTGAAACAGCCCTGTCTGTTCTCAAACTTCTAACTGGTGCCATAATCAGTCAGAATGGTTCAGCTTCAAGCTACAGGAGGCCGAGCTGTAGATGTTACTGTATCTGGCCGGGACTGGGAAGAAACCGGTGAGTTAAATATGCAGTAATGCAGACGAATGCACACAACGTGGGAAACAAACAAAAGAGGAAAAACAGAAGGAAGGATGAAAGAAAGAAAGAAGGAAAACGAGTAGACGGACGAGTGAGGAATGATGGAAGACTATGATGATATCACAAACCATGTTCACATGTTTCCTAGGTATGGAAGTCCAGGCAACGTAACGAAGGAATACTTTGAGTTTGCTGATTTCTTTCTGAAGACGTACGCTGTGGGAATTCAGCAGGTGAGCACTGCATGCACAGAACTGAACATGAACAGACACACACACACACACAGAAACAGACACACACTCACACACAGACACACACCACACACACACACACACACACAGACATACACACACACACATACACACAAACACATAGAGACACACAGACACACAGAGAGAGAGAGAGACACACACATACACACAAACACATAGAGACACACAGACACACAGAGAGAGAGAGAGAGACACACACAAACACATAGAGACACACAGACACACAGAGAGAGAGAGACACACACATACACACAAACACATAGAGACACACAGACACACAGAGAGAGAGAGACACACAGACACAGAGAGAGAGAGAGAGAGAGAGAGAGAGAGACACACACACAGAGACAGACACAGACACACACACATAGAGACACACACAGAGACAGAGAGAGAGAGAGAGAGACACAGAGACAGACACACACACATAGACACAGACAGAGAGAGAGAGAGAGACACAGACACACACAGAGACACACAGAGAGAGAGAGACACAGACACACACACACACATAGAGACACACAGACAGAGAGAGAGAGACACACAGAGACAGACACACACACACATAGAGACACACAGAGAGAGAGAGAGAGACACAGACACACACACAGACAGAGAGAGAGAGACACACAGAGACAGACACACACTCACACATACACTCACACACACAGACACACATACAGAGACACACACAGAAATAGTCTCTCTCAGTATGACGTCAGTCTGCCATGTTTGCTAACGTCTCTGCATGGAGCTGTGTTAAACCCACCCCCAAAAAATGCAATGCACTCATCATCAAAACAGCTGCACCCAGAAGGAGGTGTGGGAGTGCGGTGCTGTTGGGAAGGAAGATAAAGGTGACCAGGATCAATAACTGATGATCAGTTTAGGCTGATATGATCAATATTTATTGAGCTGCACATACAGAAGTCTGTCTCTCAGTACGGCGTCGAGCCGCCATATTTGCTAACCCAACATGCCAGACGTCTCGGCACAGAGTTATAGAGGTTCCAGTGGTGTCCTGTGATAATCCATCCCATACAGTCACTCCATGACAGTCTGGTACGACACCACTGCAGTCTTTGGTGACGGTGACGTGGTGTTAAGGACAGTCGTGTTAGTGGTCCTTGTGCATGTAGTCCTGCGTGGTGCAGCCGTCTGCCAATGGTGCTGGTTGACTCATGGAGGGTCACCGCTTGCTGGATGTCCACAGTGGTCGCTGTTGGGTCAGGTACAGTGATGCGGGCCATCCTTGCTCACGTCACATGGGCAGCCGAGCGTGAAACTTGAATCATTAGCATGTCTCACAATGTCGAACCTACCCACCAGGTTTCATTCCTGTTGGTTGATTCCTTCTGGGTGCCGCTGTTTGTGCTGTTGCGTTGTTTTGATGATGACCGTATGAATATGATGCCTTATTATTATATATTATATGTAAAATTATATGTTGATGTGAAATGAGTCGGTAATCCTGACCGAGTCGGTTATCCTCGGTTATCGTGGCAGGTCTTGTTGAAGGTGGTGGACCAGCACAGGCAGAAACAGTACGTGAGTCCACGTGTGCTGCAGCAGACCCTGAACTACCTGACCCAGAGCGTCTCTCACTCCATCACGTGGAAACAGATGAAGCCGCACATGCAGGTCAGGAGGAGCGATGGCGCTCCGGCTGGAGGAGAGGGTTTCCGTGAATCGTGTGCTGTGGATACTCTGTTTTGGTGACGTCTGTGTCTTCCCTTCCCTCTCTTTTCCAGACCATAACTCGGGAGGTGGTGTTCCCTCTGATGTGCTATAAGGATGAGGATGAGAAGCTGTGGCAGGAAGATCCGTACGAGTACATTCGCATGAAATTCAGTCAGTGTTTTTCTTCCTCTCTCTGTCTCTCTGCCTTCTCTCTCCTTCTGTCGTTCTCTCATTTGTAAGCCCCTTGCATCTGTCTCTTTGTGGTTTTATCTGTTGTTCTTTCTCCCTCTCATTAATTCAGTAAACAAAGTGAGCTAATGAGTTTTAAAGCAGTCAGATAGCGCAGTCTTCCAAACTGAGCCGGTCGCCTAAGACGCACGCGTGTGATGTCTGTAGCTTGTGTGATCATCATCCACATCATCGTCCTGCCTCCACTGCCCTGCTGTCCTGTAGGACTCTGCACAGGCTCTGGATGCTCATTCAACAGCTCAGTCAGTCACTGTTCTAACAGCCCTGTGTTCTATATAGCACAATGCTTTTACTGTGGTCTCAGAGAAGTACATAAAAATACACAGGGAAGAAAAGAAGGAAAGGAAAGCAAGCTGAAAAACAGAAAGAATTAAGAAAAGAAAGACAAAGCAGTAGAAATAGAAAACCTGAAATGAAAGGGAAAGGATAAATGAAAAAACAAGGAGGTAAAGAAGGGGGAAAAAAGCAAAACGAAAAGAAGAAAAAAGAAATAACAGATAAGACGAAAGAATGAAGGAAGGAAAAAGTACAGAAGGACCAAAAAAGCATGAAGAAAAGAAAACAAGGAAGTAGAACTAGAAAAACAGAAATAAAAAGAAAAGGATAAATGGATCACTGAAGGGAAAAAATAATGAAGTAAAGAAGGAAAAAAGCAAAACAAAAAGAAGAAAAAAGAAATAACAGGGAAAACGAAAGATAGATAGAGAGAGAGAGATAGATAGAGAGATATGCTGATTGATAGATAGATATGCTGATTGATATATAGATAGATAGAGAGATATGCTGATTGATATATAGATAGATAGAGAGATATGCTGATTGATAGATAGATATGCTGATTGATATATAGATAGATAGAGAGATATGCTGATTGATAGATAGATATGCTGATTGATAGATAGATAGATAGATAGATTGATAGATAGATAGATAGATATGCTGATTGATAGATAGATATACTAATTGACAGAGATCGATTTTTTTCTTCTCTATTTGTACTTTTTTGTTTTTCCTTTTCTTCATTCTGTTTTTGGCCCTTCTATACGTCCTCCTTCCTTCATTCTTTCATTTTTCCTGTGATTTCTTTTTTCTTTTTTTTGTTTTGCTTTTTTCTTTTCATGTCTGGTTTTCTATTTCTACTACTTTGTTTTGTTTTCCTCAATCTATTTTGGTCCTTCTATACTTCCTCCACCTTTCTTTTCATTTGGTAAATTTCGATCGATTGATCGATACTTTATTGGTCCTGAAGGAAATTTACCAAATGAAAAAAGAAATCACAGGAAAAATGAAAGAATGAAGGAAGGAGGACGTATAGAAGGGCCAAAAAGAGAATGAAGAAAAGGAAAAACAAAAAAGTACAAATAGAGAAGAAAAAAGAAAGTAGTAAAAGAAAAACTGAAAGAGGAACTGAGTTACTGAGAGCTGAGTAAAGAGACAAAAGTGACCAATAGAGGGAAGAGGAGAAGGATGGAATAAAGGAAGGAAGGAAGAAACCAAATGAAAGAAGGGGAAAAGAGATGGCAAAGTAAGAATGGGTGGAAAAAGAAAGAAGGAAGACAAAAGAAAAGGAGGAAGAAAAAGGGGGTGAGTGACTAGCAGTGGTTGTTATGGGGAGGCGGGGGGTCGTGATGTCTTGAGACGTTCATGCGGTTTATCTGCCTCCATGGTGGTGGTGGTGGTGGTGATGGTGGTGGTGTAACACCTGCACTTCTCCTTCACAACCAACTCCTCTAAAAAGACCCGAGACTCTCTCCGGCACTGCCATACACAGCGTTCCAGTCTTCACACGTGACGCTCAGACCCATCTGGGGCAGCTTTCAGGTGCATTAGGCTCCTGATGTGTCCGGTTCCCAATGCTGACGAGACCTCCATGCTCCTGTGGAGCGTCCGACTGTCTGCCCACTGCAGAAAGGACTTTAGGAGCTGGGGGTGTGCTGAAGGGTCTTGTTGTGGACCCGCTGGCTGAAGTGCTCTTGCTTTGTTGTCGTAGATATGTTTGATGACCATGTGTTCCCCGCCACTGCGGCCCAGACTCTACTGTGCAAAGCTTCCAGGATGCGGAAGGAGGTCAGTACAGCAGCGCCAGCCTCTACCCGTTAGAACAGGTGTGAGTGGATTAGTCTCGAATGGGAGTATAACGTTCTCTCCTCATTTCTGGAGCAGGTTCTTCCTCAGATGATGGAGTTCTGCCATCACATTTTGATGGACCCCAGCGCTGACCCCCGTAGGAAGGATGGGGCACTGCACGTCATCGGTGCTTTAGCTGACCCGCTGCTAAAGGTTTGTGATTGAGACGATGATAAATAATTGTTGTACCGCACCTCTGCACGTTTAGTACACTGATACTGTACAGCTGAATTAAACCTTTGTGAGGACCGATGATCATATTTAAGTAGGCTGTCTGTGGAGGGTAAATGGAAACCTATATAGAACCCAATGAAAATCAACAGAACATGCTATTTGGGGTGGGAACGTTTGCTGAATATGTGACACCATTTACACCAGCTCACCTCACAAATGCTGAGTTTTCAGATTAGATCTGGAACAGGCCAAGCACGCAAATGCATGAGCACCCAACACACATACAAACAGATACAGATACTCAGGAGGTGGTCCAGGACACGTACTGCAACTAAAGCCCCTCCCATACAACCCAAACCCCTCCCAGTACAACCCAGACTCCTCCCAGTACAAGCCGGACTCCTCCTAGTGCAACCCAAATCTCTCCCTAATGAAACCCAGACTCCTCCCAGTACAACCCAAAATCTCTCCTTAATGAAACCCAAAACTCCTCCTAGTGCAACCCAAATCTCTCACTAATGAAACCCAAAACTCCTCCCAGTACAACCCAGGCTCCTCCCAGTACTACCCAAATCTCTCCTTAATGAAACCCAAAACTCCTCCCAGTACAACCCAGACTCCTCCCAGTGCAACCCAAACCCCTCCTAGTGCAACCCAAATCTCTCACTAATGAAACCCAAAACTCCTCCCAGTACAACCCAGACTCCTCCCAGTACAACCCAGACTCCTCCCAGTACAACCCAAATCTCTCCCTAATGAAACCCAAAACTCCTCCCAGTACAACCCAAACTCCTCCCAGTGCAACCCAAATCTCTCCCTAATGAAACCCAGACTCCTCCCAGTACAACCCAGACTCCTCCCAGTACAACTAAAGCCCCTCCCATACAACCCAAACCCCTCCCAGTACAACCCAGACTCCTCCCAGTACAACCCAAACCCCTCCCAGTACAACCCAGACTCCTCCCAGTACAACTCAAACCCCTCCTAGTGCAACCCAAATCTCTCCCTAATGAAACACAAAACTCCTCCCAGTACAACCCAGACTCCTCCCAGTACAACCCAAACCCCTCCCAGTACAACCCAGACTCCTCCCAGTACAACTCAAACCCCTCCTAGTGCAACCCAAATCTCTACCTAATGAAACCCAAAACTCCTCCCAGTACAACCCAGACTCCTCCCAGTACAACCCAGACTCCTCCCAGTACTACCCAAATCTCTCCCTAATGAAACCCAAAACTCCTCCCAGTACAACCCAGACTCCTCCCAGTACAACCCAGACTCCTCCCAGTACAACCCAAACTCCTCCCAGTGCAACCCAAATCTCTCCCTAATGAAACCCAGACTCCTCCCAGTACAACCCAGACTCCTCCCAGTACAACCCAGACTCCTCCTAGTACAACCCAAATCTCTCCCTAATGAAACCCAAAACTCCTCCCAGTACAACCCAGACTCCTCCCAGTACAACCCAGACTCCTCCCAGTACTACCCAAATCTCTCCCTAATGAAACCCCAAACTCCTCCCAGTACAACCCAGACTCCTCCCAGTACAACCCAAACCTCTCCTAGTACAACCCAAATCTCTCCCTAATGAAACCCAAAACTCCTCCCAGTACAACCCAGACTCCTCCCAGTACTACACAGACTCCTCCCAGTACTACACAGACTCCTCCTAGTGCAACCCAAAGCTCTCTCTAATGAGACCCAGAGCTCCTCCAGTACGTCCCTCCCAGGTATAAGTGTGTGTGTGTGTCGTTCTCTCTCCGTCTGTGTAGAAGCGAGTGTACAGGGATCAGATGGAGCTGATGTTACAGAATTACGTGTTTCCTCTGCTGAACTCCAGCCTGGGTTACCTGCGGGCCAGGGTGAGTAGTAACGCATGCGGGATGACTTGTCTTTGTTGTGGATGTTCGAGAGGCCTAGCATCCCAGAATGCAGTCTAGAGCTGTCCCTGTCAATTATATAAACAATGACATCATTATTATAATGACCTGATTATAGGGCTGTACCTGACTCAGTCAGTCGAATCGGATTCGCCCGTCCTGGTTAGACTATTAGACTATTCGTTCGTGTTTTCCTCCATGTACATTATCTAGTACTCAGTAAATCAGTCTGCATACGGTTCAGATCTGATCTCCTCATTTAGAAAGTCAGCAGAGTCACAGGAACATATCTCTGAACTAAAAGAGGCGGGGCTTATGATGATCGATCTGAACTGGAGCCTGATTTAATTACAGGATACAGCGTTGGGCAGCAGCGCGTAGTTATGCTAAACATTAGCGCTTATAGCTTCTAGTCTTTTAATCTCACTTCTAACAGCTTCTTCAGTAGGAGGACCCTTCGCCTTTCACCTCTCATAAATAATGACCTGCTAAATAAAACCAGATTAGTCCATATTTATATTATTTAAGATGAAAAGGAGAATAGTAGACCTGAAACCATTTAATTATTATATTACCCGCGCTGAAATCATTATCTCTCGTTTATCAGCAGGCGTATTAAGTGACTGTACTCATCCTTAAATAAAGATAATCTGAGCTGTAGACAAGTAAATAATCATATGTGTAATTTAGGTTCTAAAATAACAGAATTATAATAAAACAGACGTCTCCGCTCCGTTTCTCCTTCACCGCACACAGCCATTACGTCTAAACCGAAAGTCAGCTCCCTCGTTTGGAGCAGTGTTGGACGTCTGACTGAATGAAGAGCAGAATTCGGGGTCATTAGTTCGGATTCTCTTCTTCAGAAGCTCCTCCAGACTTTCTCTGAGACATCGTCCCCCCGTGTTTCTCAGCTTCACAGCTTTAGCTTCCTTCAGTGGTGAACCGCCAGCGCACGTCGTCACATGGATTGAATTTTTAGCAAGCCTGCGCCACAGCCCAGCTAGACCTTACACATATATTTATTATCCCCCTTTAATCATTATTAAAATGTCTATTTACATTCTTAAAGTTGTTGTGTATTTTTGTAAGTTTAGGTCTTTGTTGTCAGTCGACTTAAAGCGTTGCCGACTAACAATTCGACTCGTCGACTTTTAGAGGGCAGCCCTACCCTAATTATTTAATTTTATTTTTGAGTTGAACAAAAAAAGCCAAAAATTGATCATGAAAAAAAACAAATGGTGCATAGATTTCTAAATCATTTACTGGATAAGGTTTTTAAAGAAGCCGGGCTTCATTTGGTCTCTACAGAGCTTCCTCCTACGTAGCTGGTTAGCTTATTTTGCACATATTATGATGTATGTATGTATTTTAAGGCTTAATTAAAATAAATATGTAAAATGTGTCCATCTGATTTCTTTACTGTAAGACAAGATTCTAAGTTGCCATCTGATGAATTCAGTAAGGGAGAGTAAACAGGAAGCATAAAGGAATGAAGCGTGCTGTTTGTTTACACAGCTTTTTTTTTTCCCTCTCTTCAGTAACGTGTGCTATAAATCGTACAGGCTCTTTACTAGACGTAATGAAGTGATGCATTCAGTTCCTGTCCTAATGGCCGCATTGCTGTGTTGCCGTTGTGTGCAGTCCTGCTGGGTTCTGCACTGTTTCAGCCCCCTGAAGTTCCACAATGAGCTGGTCCTGAGGAACGCCGTGGAGCTGGTCAAACAAGACCTCATCGCTGACCAGGAGATGCCCGTCAAAGTGGAAGCAGCCATTGCCCTGCAGACTCTGGTCAGCAACCAGGAACAAGGTTAGCCTCGCATATGCACCATCATCATCAGGACCAAAATCTTAGAATACTCAACGTTGATCTTGAAAGTTTCATGTTTTACCACCAAAATGACGGAATAGAATACAAACCGTCCGTTAATCCCCAAAATAATACCCGTTATTAGAGCTCAGAATTCCAGCCCTGGCGTTTTTGTTTGGGGGATCCAGCTGTGGAAGTCTACAGTGACCGAATTGGGGCTTCCAGGTTTCAGTTTTTAACAGCTCAAGCTCAATAAAACCAAACTGTGCGCACTGCTGCCCTCTATAGGTGTAAAACTCTATTACTGCTCAAAAGTTTGGGGTCACTGATATACATATACAGCCAGTTCCTGTGGAGATGCGTGTGTACACGAGTCTAGGACGAAACTCATCTCCCACGTTTGTAGACGTGTACCGTGATAAACGGAGGCTGTAAGTGATGCATGGTAACTGAGAAATCTGTACAGCACTGAGAACAACCTTTGCAAAGAACCTGTCCTCTACGAAATAGCTACCCATAGTGTCTTGTTCATCTACAACGATACACATATGTGAGTTATTAGTAAATAAAAATTATGACTTCATATGTTTGAGCAGTAAAGTGAGGGAATTAGGTGCTTTGTCCATTTTGCAACACCCCTGACGTCCCTTTTCTGCTTCCTGTTGCTTCCATGCATTGGTCTCAACCCAGTGGATAAAAGCGAGCCCGCTTCACGTCTGCCTGCTGCAGTGTAAACGCAGGTTTGCAAAAGCTGTGGTTAGGGAATATTTGTGACAGGCCTCAACTGATTCACTGAGTGTATTCAGAGCCTAAACAGCTTCTTGTCTGTTGTGTGTGTAGCCAAGATCTATATCAGGCCGTTCATCAGGCCTGTGATGCAGGAGCTGCTGCACGTCATCAAGGAGACGGAGAACGATGACCTCACGAGTGTCATTCAGAAGATGATTTGCGAATACAACGAAGAAGTGGCAGTGATAGCGGTGGACATGACTCAGAACCTGGTACAGTGGCTCTCTACACATCTCTTTAATATACAGACAGCATGCACTCCTCCTCATCAAAAGAACAGCTGCACCCAGAAGGAATCAAGCCACAGGAATGAAACTGGGTGGGGAGGTTTGACATTGTGAGACATGCTAGTGATTCCAGTGTCACAGTCGTGCATGTGACGTAAGCAAGGACGGGGCTTATCGCTGAACCTGACTGACTCAGCAGCCACGATTAGACATTCAGTGATTCAGTGCTGCCTCCGTGAGTCATCCTGTTAGTGCCACCCTTACGGCGAGTGCCCTTAACACCACCTTAGCATCACCAAAGACTGCAATGGTGTCAGGCCAGACTGTCCTGGAGTGACTCAGAATGGCAGCGGGTCATCTTCAGTGACGAGTCCCGCTTTGGTCTTGGTGGAGACGCCCAACGAATCCCTGTGTGGAGGCACCGTGGTCAGCACCGAGATGAACAGGGCACCATTAGGAGCCTCTATAACTTAATGCCAAGACGTCTGGCATGTTGCGTTAGCCAACACGAAGGCCCAACACCATACTGAGAGACATACTTCTGTAGGTGTAGCTCAATAAATATTCCCCATATCAGTCTCAGTGTATCATCATGTATTGGTCCTGGTAACTTTTAGCTTCCTTCCCAACAGCACTGTAACCCCACCCTTCCTTCTGGGTGCAGCTGTTCTTTTGATGATGAGCAGACCACCCCCCACTCCCACACATGTTTAGCCGATGGTGTAATTACCTGATCCCCTGTGTGCAGGCCGAGATCTTCAGCAAGGTTCTTCAGAGTGAGGAGTATGAGGAGAATGAAGACAAGACCGTGATGGCCCTGGGCATTCTCAGCACCATAGACACCATCCTCACTGTCATGGAGGACCATAAAGAGGTCCACACATGCAGACATATACACACTGCAGAGCCTGCAAAGCCAAACCAAGCTTCTGTAGAACTGAATACACAACCCCAGTGATGAGTCATGAATGCGCAGTGTCTCCCTCTTTCCCGTTGTAGATCACCCAGCAGCTGGAGGGAATCTGCCTGCAGGTGATTGGGCTGGTGCTCCAGAAGCCCATCATAGGTATGGCAGGTGTGTCTGTAGAGTTGCTTTTGTGTATTGAATAAAAACGAGAGCGTAAAGTTTTATCTGCTGCACGTTTTGGCCACACGGTGGTGCTCCTGCACTTACTGGTGTGCCTACTCTACCAGTCCAAAGATGAGGGACCTGATGAAGGTGGGCGGTTTGAGCTGACGGTTATTACGTTCATGAAGACAGATATGAGTGGTGAAGCTGATGCCTCTGTATGAATGTAACCAAACATGCTACTTGAAAACAAATGCTCACTTGGCGAGTAGAGTTCAGCATCCATCGAGTGCTTGGGTGTTGCTCCATAAAGCCTGTAGGAGGAGCACCCCAGGAAGCTCCTACTGGAGCTGTGCTGTTCACACAGGGTTTTTAATGAGGAGAGGAGTAAGGTTTCTCAGTGACGATACTCCTGTCCGAATCAGGCATGCTTACAGACTGTCCGTTCCTGCATTAGTACAGACTCCACTGGCCTGGCCTGGCCTGGTCTGGGTTGGATTGGACCGGCCTGGGTTGGGTTGGCCTTGCCTGGGTTGGCCTTGCCTGGGTTGGCCTTGCCTGGGCTGGCCTTGCCTGGGTTGGCCTTGCCTGGGTTGGCCTTGCCTGGGTTGGCCTTGCCTGGGCTGGCCTTGCCTGGGTTGGCCTGGCCTTGCCTTGCCTGGGCTGGCCTTGCCTGGGTTGGCCTGGCCTTGCCTTGCTTGGGTTGGCCTTGCTTGGGTTGGCCTTGCTTGGGTTGGCCTTGCCTGGGTTGGCCTTGCCTGGGTTGGCCTTGCCTGGGTTGGCCTTGCCTGGGTTGGCCTTGCCTGGGTTGGCCTTGCCTGGGTTGGCCTTGCCTGGGTTGGCCTGGCCTTGCCTGGGTTGGGTTGGCCTGGGTTGGGCCGGCTTGGGTTGGGCCGGCTTGTATTGACACTTATACTGCTCATCTATATTGATGTTTATCAATACTCTTGTCAATTGGCCTGGTCTGGGTTGGCGTGGCCTGGCCTGGGTTGGCGTGGCCTGGTCTAGTCTGGGTTGGCGTGGCCTGGGTTGGCCTTGCCTGGGTTGGGCCGGTTTGTATGGACACCTATACTGCTCATCTATATTGATGTTTATCAATACTCTTATTGAGAAATTAAAAACAAATAAAAAGGGATGGAAGGCTGTAGTCACCCATCCCCTGACCACCCCTCTTTTGTGACCCTTCTGTGGTGTTCTTTAGGCACAACAAACTTTTGACTGGTACTGTAGGCGTATGCTCTTCAGCTGCTTCAGTTTATACTCAGGTGGGTCTTCACCCGTGTTCAGCCTTCACCCACTCTTGCTGTGTCTCCGTCTGTCTCAGAGTTCTATGAGGAGATTCTGTCGTTGGCATTTGGACTCACCTGCCAGACCATCTCCCCTCAGATGTGGCAGCTGCTGGGGGTCCTTTATGACGTCTTTCAGCACGACTGCTTCGACTACTTCACAGGTTGGACCACAGCACTTTCTCAGAGGACCAGCCCTGCTCAAAGTTATTGAAGAAACTTAGAAAATATAAGCTCACCAGACAAAAAGGAGTCAGCTTGCAGCTTTAGGTGGTAGTGATCTCAGGCTCCTGCAGATGAATACCTGTGGGGTGTGAGTGACCGGATCCATAGATTGAGAGGAGGTGTCTGTCTCTTCCATGTGTGGAAAATGGCTCCAGATGATGGTAATGATTGGCTGAAAGGAGTGACTGAGCATCTGGGCGTGTCAGAGACCATAGTGTGAAGGGAGCAGCCAAATCTGCAGGTGTATGGAAGCGTACGGTCATACGGGTCTACCAGCAGTGGCTAAAATCCCAGTCTACAGGGAATTCTCCTCGGAATTGTACCAAGGAGCAATTCCCAACTGAGCAATTCTTTGACCCAAGAGTGTCCTAACACTGATGTGGCCTCTATCCAGTCACAGCTGTGGAGGTATTACAGGCTATGAGGGACGTTTCAGTCGCAGCTGACTCATGGTTTTTTGCCTGGTAAGCTTATTATCCAGTTAAGGAAAGCTACGGCTGCACAGTCAGCGATATTGTACGTACTGCATCGATGAGAACGATGATGAGGTCTTTGCTGTGTCTTGGCAGATATGATGCCTCTCCTACATAATTATGTAACCGTGGACACCGACATGCTGCTCTCCAATCCCAAACACTTGGAGGTCATTTACACCATGTGTAAAAAGGTAGGCTTACGCCGTGCGTTTCCCTTTGGAGCACGATGAAGGGGTAGGCCCTGGTGGTGTTCTGATGTTGAGCTTCCGTGCTTTCTGACCCTCAGGTCCTGACGAGCGATGCAGGGGAGGACGCAGAGTGCCATGCTGCCAAACTCCTGGAGGTCATCATCTTGCAGTGTCGCGGCAGGGGCATTGACCAGGTCAGCCGGGGCTGGAGGAAGGTGATGGGGTGGGAGTCTGGTGGTGTGCCAGAATGGGGTGGGATAATGTCTAGTGCATCAGTTGCACAGCACATAGTCAGCCCGGTGGAACTACAGTACTATCAGCCAGGCGAATTAGGTGGGGTATATAAGTGCAAATATATCCACTCATTTCAAAGAACAGCTGCACCCAGAAGGAATTATGGGATTGCAGTGCTGTTGGGAAGGAAGATAAAGGTTACCAGGAACGATATGTAGACTGTAGACTGTAGAATGTAGACTGACAGAACATAAATGTAGACTGATATGATCAATATTTATTGAGCTACATGTACTGAAGTAGTGTCTCTCAGTCTCAGTATGGTGTCAGGCCGCCATGTTTGCTAACCCAACATGCCAAACGAGTTGTAGGGGTTTCTACTGGTGTCCTGTGATAATCCATCCCACGCATCATGAATAATTCCACACAGCTCCTGCGGACTGTGCGCTGACAATGGTGTAGGGCTGCACGATATTGGAAAATTTTAGCATTGCGATATTTCTCTTTTCAGCGATATATATTGCGATATTAAACAATGCAGCACTTTTCACCAGATTTGGTCAAAAGTCATGAAAGGTAAATTATAATAATGCACGTTTCTTACCCTAAATGAAGGGTACACATTAGGAATGTAACATGAGTGAACATTTTATTTAACAAAATTAAATCTTTTTTGAAGTTGTTAACATCATTAAACCAAAACTACAAATAAATATCAGCTATACATTCCCCGGAGTGGTATACATAAATACAACCTAAATGTCATGGTGCTATAAAACAAATAACTTTAATAACCTATAATAAATATCCACACAGCAGCTTTGATTCACAAATGTTTTAAAATAAACTTTTCTGAGGAACAGTAAGTCAGTAAAACCAGACTGCTGGTGATCATATCCAAACAAATAAAGATGAAATAAAACTCGCTGCTTGCAAACAATGGCGTCATTGATCCTCACTGATGAAGTGGACAGTAAGACTTGTACAAGGATCCGCTGTCCGGCTGGACCACCTGTCTGTTGTAGCTGCATAATAGTGATCTTGGGACAGCTCCGGTTCAACTTGTGCCTTGCACTTCTAGTATAACTCTGGGATGGAGATTTGAGAAAAATACGTGCGCTACGGTATTATTGGTACCGTGTCTTTCGCGAGGTGAAGCGTTATCGCGTCAGTGATTTCTCGCTGTGGTTTGGGACCTCTCTCGTATGGTGAGACCCTGGCGAAGGCATCTAAAACAGTTCGCTGCTTTGGATAGCATGCTGCTCGGCATACAGAGCTTTGTGGTGGCGCTTTAAACGGTCAAACAAATTAGTTGTGTTGCTTTGTGTCGTGGCAACAACTGAAAGACACGGTCGACAAATTCCCCGTTTTTGGTCAGCATCATCCTTTCTGTAGCCGAAGTAGTTAAGTTCCAAAAAGGAACGTTAAGTTCCTTTTTGCAATTAAATCCTTCCCTTTCCTAACTTTTCCTCCTGCTCCTCACTCATTTTCTGTGACTGTGGTTAACGAGTGGTGCTGGGGCGAGGGAGGGGGGTGTGGTCGGGGTTTTGGGGGTGGCGGGAGATGATTGGATGCTTCATTGTGCACGCAGGAACTAAATGCCACTAGCAACAAATAGCGAAAAAACAATATCGGATCAAAATAAATGATATCGGGCAGACGTTATCTTCCTCTGGTATGAAAAATAAGAACAGTGTGATTCTTCTTATTGTGTAAAGCAGCAAAAACGTGTAGCATGACGTCCTGCGATGTGACTATTGCGCATGCGCACATCGCGATGACGATGCTTAAACGATATATCGTGCAGCCCTACCATGGTGCCATACACGGATTCATTGAGCTGTGAGGTGATCCCGGCCCAACTCTTCCAATTGAGCTATACTTCGCTTGCAAAGGATGCTAACAACGCGACAGCAAGAGTCAGAATAGAAAGCTCTCGCAACAGGACGACCCTATGTATAGTGTAGTCCAAGATTAGGCTTAATCCCTGTCTGGCCAAGTGACCAACCAGCCCCCCATAAACACAGCTGCATCTTAAGTTCAGACCTGATGTTTGTTTTCATTGGCTTCAGAAGCATCTTCATGTGTGTCTCTCAGTGTATACCACTGTTTGTGGACGCGGTGTTGGAGCGGCTGACGCGGGGTGTGAAGTCGACGGAACTACGCACCATGTGTCTGCAGGTGGCCATCGCCGCGCTGTACTACAACCCCTCGCTGCTGATGCACACGCTGGAGAACATCCGCTTCCCCCACAGCCCCGAGCCCATCACCACCCAGTTCATCAACCAGTGGATGAACGACACGGAGTTCTTCCTCGGGTACGGCATTTAAGCTCTTGATGCATGTGGTTTTGCTGCTAGATGTCGTGGAGCCCCCCTCCCTATTTTCCGTTCATTGTGGTGTCCCTGTGTGCAGCCTGCATGACCGGAAGATGTGCATCATCGGGCTGAGTCTGCTCATGGAGCTGTCCAGCAGGCCAGCCGTTTTGGAAGGAGTGGCCAGTCAGATCATCCCCTCCATCCTTCTCCTGTTCTTGGGCATCAAACACATCTATGCCTCCCGGGTCCTACACAAGCCCGAGCAGCTGTCCAGGGTGCAGGGCACCGACGAGGAGGAGAACGGTAAGAGGCCAGGCAGAGAGGATTCAGCCTATGCTGTGGTTTTCCATCAACAGGCTTACACAGCCGGAGGGAGATCTTCATACGAGTCCTCCGTCACACCTGATTCGGCTCCTGTAGCGCTTGATAAGCTGATGGGGTTGAAAGCGCTGATCGGGTATGGAAAACGCTGAACCGTGCAGAGCTTTTGTCCGCTAAGGCAGGAGCTGTGTATATGTGGATTAGTGCATTGGTTTCAGGGCTTTTAAAGGGGGCTGGTTATGCTTTTCCACTTTCTCTTTCCTTTAGTGTGTTGTACCTCTTCTGAAGCCCAGAGTACGGCAAGTGGGAGAAACTCTCTCCCACAGAAACCGCTGTCCTCAGCTGCCGGAAACCCCTCATTGGAATTCCAGCCCTTTTCTCTGTTACATAGTGATGTCATCATGTAACACAGTCCTTTTTACCCCGCCTACCAGCAAGCTCTGCACGCCCTCACACAACACAGAGAGCTAAACCAGTAAACAGCTGACCCCTCGAAAACGTCCCGCTACGGTCTAGCTTGCGAAGGTGTTTCTACCGACAGATTTTCAGGATGGGACTGTCTCAAACCGATGTGGCAGAACCAGCCACAACGATGTAGGGGTGGTAGGTGGTTTCCACTCTAGCAGTTGACTGATTAGAACCAAATGGGCAAACTGACCAATCAAAGCACATTGGGCTTCTTGGGGGCGGTTCTTAAAGACGCAGGAGCGTTTCAGATGAGGCGTAAATACAGATGAACTGTCTGAGATTTTCTTGAGCAAAGTGCTGCGAAGATGCCTACGTCAGATTCATGATGCCTTCTTTAGGTGCGGGACCATTTTCATTGTGGGCGTGAGCTTCAGTGTGTGCAGATTCTATTCTTACCCAAGAAAAAAACCAAATAAGAGAACACTGGTGGAGGTCTGAATGTTTCGGGAAAAGGTGTGAGGAGGTTTAAAGGAGTGCAGAGCTCTGACGCGAGCTGGTATCGGTCGCTTTCATTTTGTCTGACAACCCCAACACCACCACCACCTCCACCCTCCCCCACCACCACCACCTCCACCCCCAAAGCACTCAACTATGTATTACAGAGGACTTATTATTGGCGACGCACTTCTGCATCCATCTTTTTCAGATCCGATATCTATACCAACTCAAACTCTGCTCACCAGTTGACACCCGATTCGTATCTGATTCTACTGTGGAATTTTTAAATCACATCCTTCACCATGCGGTAGGAACTTGAGGCATCACTTGTTTACATGACTAACTTTGATAAACAAATTACCTCCATACAGCTGACTCTTCGACTTTGACCCTCAATTTCGTTGTTCCTGTTTGTAAGTCAAGCCTTCTGGTATCAGTCTAATTATCCAATAGCCGATCCAGGATATCGGATCCTAATATCAGAGCGGTGCATTATCATGCTCATTTTCAGTGTTCATAAGTTTATTGTTAGGACCTCCTAAAACAGATTTCCAGTCTTCAGTTTTCCCAAAACACAATGGGCCTTGTTCACCTAAGGGTCTCTTCTGTAAAGGACTTCACAGAACAGAAAAGACAGGCAGATACATTTTTCATAATAAAAGTCCCAGATCCTACCACATGGTGAAGGATGTGGTTTAAAAATTCCACAATAGAATCAGATTCGAATCGGGTGTCAACTGGTGAGCAAAGTTTGAGTTGGTATAGATATCAGATCTGAAAAAGATGGATGCAGAAATGAAAGATGGATGCGTCGCCAATAATAGGTCCTCGTTTAATACATAGTGGAGTGCTTGGGTGGTGGTGGTGTTGGGGTTGTCAGACAAAATGAAAGCTATTAATCTTAATTATCTATTACTTGTTACAGCATGGCAAGGAAAGCCAACTTGGTACGTCTGCAGTTGTTCGTGTTCTTAGCAACTGCCTCATATTACATCATACGGTTCTGCCGTATCAGTTTGAGCCAGAGTCCGACCCTGAAAGTCCGGCAGGACAAGTTGGGAGATTCATGTTCACAAGCTACACTAGAGCAGGACGCTTCAGAGTGGTCAGTTATGTACTCTGTCCCATGTGTGAGAGGGTGCCAAGCTTACTAGAAGGCGGGCGGGTTAAGGATTGTGTTATGGGATGACATCACCTTGTAACAAAGAAAGGAGTTCCAATGAGCCGTTTCAGGCAGCTTGGGAAAAGTGGTTTCTGTGGGAGAGACTTTCTCCCTCTGGAGTTCAGTGTGGAAGAGTAACCTTTAAAACCCCAACGGTGTTTAAACCGCATACTACATCAAAGGCTTTTAGGTGGAGCCGGCATATTCCAGCCGCGGCAGAACTCGCTCCATTAGTTTATCATCACCGCCTCTGAAACCCGAGGCGTCAGGCCACTGACTGAAATAAATTGGAATTAATTACACTGCATTTCCCTACAGCCCCTTCGAGCTCGCCAATGTTCTTGTGTAGCCAAGTGTACAGACTTGCTTTTAAGGCGGTCACAGATGCCCAGAAGCAATTTTTCCGAGCTGGAATTCCTGATCTCATTTACCTGTACCCTCCTCTCGCCACGCCGAACCCAATTTCAGCTTCACTGAGTTGCTATGCTCTATTGTGTTTGCCATTTATGGCTCAGCAGTAGCGTGTTCTGTAAAGAGAGCAGCAGTGCGAACGTGACTGGGTTGTGTTTCGGTAAGGAACGCAGATGTAATCTGGGATCGCTGCCTCTTGTCTGCGTGTGGGAGTGTCTGTGTAAGCTGACTGTAAAATGGGTTACAGAATCAATCGGGATGTTTGATTTCTCAGAGGAGATTCCGAGTGATGAGGACGAGGTGGGAGAGAAGAGCTCCGGCATGCAGCCAGCCAGCGCCTCCAGTGGCAATGACAATGACGACGAGGATGACGATGACGACGACGATGATTACTGGGGCGAGGAAGGTCTGGAGGGCACCGCCTTGGAGGAATACAGTACGCCGCTGGACTACGACAACGGCGAGGACGAGTATCAGTTCTTTTCGGCCTCCCTGCTTCGTAAGTGCTGGTCCTTGTTTCTCTGATACACACACACACACACACACACACACACACACACACACACACACACAGTTGTTTCTTTGGTCAGTTAGTTGGTTAGTGAGTTTGTGGTTTAATTTGTTTGGTAGTGAGTTAGTTAGGTAGTTAGTTGGTTAGTGAATTAGGTAATTAGTTGGGTAGTGAGTTAAGTAGTTAGGTAGTTAGTTGGTTAGAGAACTTGGTTGGTTTAGTTAGTGAGTGAGGTAGGTAGTTAATTGGTTAGTGTGGTAGTTGGGTAGTTACTGAGTTAGTCAGGTAATTAGGTAATGAGTTAGTTGGTTAGTTAGGTAGATGGTTTAGAGAAGTTTGTTGGTTTAGTTAGTAAGTGATGTAAGTAGTTAATTGGATAGTGAGTTAGTTAGGTACTAAGTTGGTTAGTGAGTTAGTTATGTAGTTAGTTGGTTAGTTAGATATTGGTCAGTGAGTTAGTCAGGTAATTAGTTAGGTAGAGAGTTAGTTAGGTAATTGGTTAGTTTGGTAGTTTGGTTAGAGAAGTTTTTGGTTTAGTTAGTGAGTGATGTAAGTAGTTAATTGGATAATGAGTTAGTTAGGTACTAAGTTGGTCAGGTAGTGTGTGAGTTAGATAGGTAGTTGGTTGGTTAGTGAGTTAGGTTGTTAGTTGGGTGAGTTAGGTAGTTAGTTTGTTTAGAGGAGTTTGTTGGTTTAGTTAGTGAGTGATGTAAGTAGTTATTGGATAGCGAGTTAGTTAGGTACTAAGTTGGTCAGGTAGTGTGTGAGTTAGATAGGTAGTTGATTGAGTTAGTTAGGTACTAAGTTGGTTAGGTAGTTAGTTATGTAGTTAGTTGGTTAGTCAGATATTGGTCAGTGAGTGGGTGGGTTAGTTGGTTAGTTGGTTGGTTGGTAAGTAGCACACAGAGGAGTCGCATGAGTTTTCTAGTTTGCTGTTGTGCCCTGAATGTATTGATGTACATTAAATATGGTAAAGAACAATAATACATTCAGCAATTATTAAAACACATGATGATGGAGTCCGAAGTCAAATGTCTATGACCCGGCCGACTGTTTCCGACTTCAGAACCTTGTGAAGTTCGGCTGCACGGTGGTCAAGCAGGTGTTGTGCAGTGTTCACTCACTCAGCTGTTAGAATAGCCACTATAGTGATGTTGATTGTAGACGTGCTGTCGTGCTGCGTTCCAGTGAATAACACTGTCAACAATGCGTGGCCTTCCAGGAGTGCAGAGCTCTGATGCGAGCTGGTATCAGTCTCTAACACAGTGTCTGAGTGATGATCAGAAGAAACAGCTGCAGGAGATCTACAGCCTGGCCCAGCAGAGGAGGAGTGCAGCAGGCAAAGGCCTGTGGTGAGCAGTGCATGAATGGCTTTTGGATGCATGTGGGGGATTGGGGTTAATGAGTTAAACTGGGACTTTTATTATGAAAAATGTATCTGCCTGTGTTTTCTGTTCAGTGTACGCATATTCATTTGGGCCTTTCAATTATTTATCTGTAAGAATTCAGCAGTGAATTAGAGTCACCATATTCAGGTGACCTATGACCCAGCCAACAGTTGTAATGTCAGTCTCTGATGGTTGCCCTCCATCACCGTCATCAATCAAGTTGGATGATTTAAATGTCCAAACACAAGTTAATTGCAGTCCATTCATTTTTAATGTTGTTGTACTCTCTTCTTCCCTCCTCCAGAGATCTGTACCGTTCTGTGTGGGAGGTGCCACAGTGGTTGGACAGAGAGAAGACTGTGGGTTTGGATCTGCAACGGTTTTAACCCTGGAACTGATCCACACTTTACATGGATGCACCTGAGCAAGAACCTCCCCTGGAGAGAAAGAGAGAAAGAGAGCGGGAGAGAGAGAGAGGAGTGTGTCATTTCAACCAAGATGAGAGGGGATTTTGGGGAGGGAGTGGTAACGAGCCAGGACCCGAAGCAGCCTGTCCAGATCCAGAACCCCAGAAGGACCACTGAGACACTTAACTGTCTGGATGAGAGGCCTTTGATGCTGCCAGTGAGACTGAAGAGGTTGCTCTGGGTCTACCACAGCCTGAATGAGTCACGAGTGCAGTATTGGCGTGTGAGTGAGAGACAGCCATGCCTGTGTGTGTGTGTGTGTGTGTGTGTGTGTGTGTGTGTGTGTGTGTGTGTGTGTGTGTGTGTGTGTGTGTGTGTGTGTAAGAGAGATAGTGTATTCTCGATTTCAGCTCAGTTTTCCTTAAGAACTCAAGAATCAAGAGTGAAGATGCTTTGGAGGGGGAATATATAAAATAAGAAAAGGCTGCTGCTGCAGATTCAAAGAAAGGGTTTCACACAAGGTCGTGTCATGCGTATCCTAACCATCTAAGTAACCTGTCTTGACGTTTTAGCTGACGGTCGCCTTATGAATGTGTATAGTTGGTAAGTACACGCCTAAAGTGGCCAGTTTGCCTAATAAACTCTACTGGCTTCAAGTTGTTGATGCTCAATATCTCACAACAGACAACCGCTTAAATAAACCAACACCACCATTACACCGGTCATCATCAACCATCACACACACACACACAACACTCACACCGCCCTCTAAAGGAGTCATTACCAACCATCACACACAACACTCACCACCGCCCTCTAAAGGAGTCATTACCAACCATCACACACAACACTCACCACCGCCCTCTAAAGGAGTCATTACCAACCATCACACACACACAACACTCACACTGCCCCCTAAAGGAGTCATTACCAACCGTCACACACACACACACAACACTCACCACCGCCCTCTAAAGGAGTCATTACCAACCATCACACACACACCACTCACCACCGCCCTCTAAAGGAGTCATTACCAACCATCACACACACACCACTCACCACCGCCCTCTAAAGGAGTCATTACCAACCATCACACACACACCACTCACCACCGCACTGTAAAGGAGTCATTACCAACCATCACACACACACACCACTCACCACCGCCCTCTAAAGGAGTCATTACCAACCATCACACACACACCACTCACCACCGCCCTCTAAAGGAGTCATTACCAACCATCACACACACACACACACACACCACTCATCGCCGCCCTCTAAAGGAGTCATTACCAACCATCACACACACACACACACCACTCACACCGCCCTGTAAAGGAGTCATTACCAACCATCACACACACACACACACCACTCACCACCGCCCTCTAAAGGAGTCATTACCAACCATCACACACACACAACACTCACACTGCCCCCTAAAGGAGTCATTACCAACCGTCACACACACACACACACCACTCACCACCGCCCTCTAAAGGAGTCATTACCAACCATCTCACACACACACACCACTCATCGCTGCCCTCTAAAAGAGTCATTACCAACCATCACAAACACACACACACACACCACTCACCGCCGCCCTCTAAAGGAGTCATTACCAACCATCACACACACACACCACTCACCCCGCCCTCTAAAGGAGTCATTACCAACCATCACACACACACACACCACTCACCCCGCCCTCTAAAGGAGTCATTACCAACCATCACACACACACACCACTCACCCCGCCCTCTAAAGGAGTCATTACCAGCCATCTCACACACACACACACCACTCATCGCTGCCCTCTAAAGGAGTCATTACCAACCATCACACACACCACTCACCACCGCCCTCTAAAGGAGTCATTACCAACCATCACAAACACACCACTCACGCCGCCCTCTAAAGGAGTCATTACCAACCATCACACACACACACACACACACCACTCACCACCGCCCTCTAAAGGAGTCATTACCAACCATCACACACACACAACACTCACACTGCCCCCTAAAGGAGTCATTACCAACCATCACACACACACACAACACTCACACTGCCCTCTAAAGGAGTCATTACCAACCATCACAAACACACACCACTCACCCCGCCCTGTAAAGGAGTCATTACCAACCATCACACACACACCACTCACCCCCGCCCTCTAAAGGAGTCATTACCAACCATCACACACACACCACTCACCACCGCCCTCTAAAGGAGTCATTACCAACCATCACACACACACACCACTCACCCCACCCTCTAAAGGAGTCATTACCAACCATCACACACAAACCACTCACCCCCGCCCTCTAAAGGAGTCATTACCAACCATCACACACACACACCACTCACCCCGCCCTCTAAAGGAGTCATTACCAACCGTCACACACACACAACACTCACCCCCGCCCTCTAAAGGAGTCATTACCAACCATCACACACACACACACACCACTCACCCCGCCCTCTAAAGGAGTCATTACCAACCGTCACACACACACCACTCACACTGCTCTCTAAAGGAGTCATTACCAACCATCACACACACACACACCACTCACGCCGCCCTCTAAAGGAGTCATTACCAACCATCACACACACACACCACTCACACCGCTCTCTAAAAGAGTCATTACCAACCATCACATACACACAACACTCACCCCCGCCCTCTAAAGGAGTCATTACCAACCATCACAAAAACACACCACTCACGCCGCCCTCTAAAGGAGTCATTACCAACCATCACACACACACAACACTCGCCACAACCCTCTAAAGGAGTCATTACCAACCATCACACAACACTCACCACCGCCCTCTAAAGGAGTCATTACCAACCATCACATACACAACACTCACCCCGCCCTCTAAAGGAGTCATTACCAACCATCACATACACAACACTCACCACCGCCCTCTAAAGGAGTCATTACCAACCATCACACACACACAACACTCACCACCGCCCTCTAAAGGAGTCATTACCAACCATCACAAAAACACACCACTCACCACCGCCCTCTAAAGGAGTCATTACCAACCATCACACACACACCACTCACCCCGCCCTCTAAAGGAGTCATTACCAACCATCACACACAACACTCACCCCGCCCTCTAAAGGAGTCATTACCAACCATCACACACACACACACACCATTCACCGCCGCCCTCTAAAGGAGTCATTACCAACCATCACATACACACACCACTCACACCGCCCTCTAAAGGAGTCATTACCAACCATCACACACACACACACACCACTCACACCGCCCTCTAAAGGAGTCATTACCAACCATCACACACACACCACTCACCCCGCCCTCTAAAGGAGTCATTACCAACCATCACACACACACACACACACCACTCACACCGCCCTCTAAAGGAGTCATTACCAACCATCACACACACACCACTCACCCCGCCCTCTAAAGGAGTCATTACCAACCATCACACACACCACTCACACCGCCCTCTAAAGGAGTCATTACCAACCATCACACACACACCACTCACCCCGCCCTCTAAAGGAGTCATTACCAACCATCACACACACACACCACTCACCCCGCCCTCTAAAGGAGTCATTACCAACCATCACACACACACACCACTCACCACCGCCCTCTAAAGGAGTCATTACCAACCATCACAAACACACACCACTCACGCTGCCCTCTAAAGGAGTCATTACCAACCATCACACACACACAACACTCACGCCGCGCTCTAAAGGAGTCATTACCAACCATCACACACACACAACACTCACGCCGCCCTCTACAGGAGTCATTACCAACCATCACACACACACCACTCACACTGCCCTCTAAAGGAGTCATTACCAACCATCACACACACACCACTCACCACCGCCCTCTAAAGGAGTCATTACCAACCATCACAAACACACAACACTCACCACCGCCCTCTAGAGGAGTCATTACCAACCATCACACACACACACCACTCACCACCGCCCTCTAAAGGAGTCATTACCAACCATCACACACACACCACTCACACCGCCCTCTAAAGGAGTCATTACCAACCATCACACACACACACCACTCATCGCCGCCCTCTAAAGGAGTCATTACCAACCATCACAAACACACAACACTCACCACTCACCGCCGCCCTCTAAAGGAGTCATTACCAACCATCACACACACACACACACACACCGCCCTCTAAAGGAGTCATTACCAACCATCACACACACACACACACCACTCACCACCGCCCTCTAATGGAGTCATTACCAACCATGACACACACACACCACTCACACCGCCCTCTACAGGAGTCATTACCAAACATCTAGAAGCTCTAAAGGTGTTTAAACCAACACTATTAAAGGAACTCTGCTCACCTCCGCTCGTATTAACCCCCCGTCACTTTCACACTGATGAAATGTAAGCGTATGATTGTGACAGCTCGTTCTGTTCTGACAGCCTGAGAGTTCTAGTTTCTGTTCGTTGGGATGCAGATGGATTACCGCACGACCCTTAGTGTGAGACCCTCTCTTGGTTTGCACACTGATGATCCTCCTCTCCACCTCCTGCTGGTAGTCTCACCTCAGAGTATAAAGAAGGGTGTGTGAAGCCCAGTGTACGAGGAGGACACACACACCGTCTCACGGACGCTGAGACCGACGGACAGATATGGACACACCCAAGCCGTATGGGTCAGTGGAGGTGGTCTGGGCTTTCAGTGTTTGGTAGGTGTGTTCCTGTCTAGCTTGTGGTGTTCACACTGGGAGGACTGTGCTCTGTATTTGTTACATGTTTGTATGTTTGTTTTTGTAACAGTAAGATTTGAGAATTACCTTCAGTCATAAAATTTAGTCTAACACTACGTCTCGCCTCTCTTAGCTCTTCTGTGTGCGACTGATACAGTTCCGGGGTTTTCCAGAACCACTTACACGGTTCCTTCTATTACAGGTGGGCCAGTGTAGTGTTGGGAGTCTTGCCCAGGGACTCTTATTGGTGTAGCACAGCATAGTCACCCAGACTGGGATTCGAACCCCAGTCTCCCACATGGTAAGGTAGTTGAGTGACAAGTGGTGTTATCCATTGCGCCACACGACCGCGTACTCCAAGACCAAAAGTCCTTTGAGTAGGACTGAACACTTCTTGGTCCCAAAAGAACCGAGCTGTCTGCATTACCACTCAATCCTAATAGCTTCTCCAGGTCACACCAGGTACCTCTGTCTCGGTGTCACGGTCGATCCTGATCTGGCCTTCGATGAGCACATTAATAATATCACTAGAGTAGCTTTTCTACATCGACGCCATATGGCGAAATTAAGAAATGCCCTGTCCCTAGCAGAAACGCTAGTTCACGCCTTTATCACTTCACGGCTGGATTACTGTAACGCCCTGCTTTCAGCTACTTAGTCCACAACACTGCAGACAGAGTCCTTACAAGAACTAGAGAGTCTGATCATACCAGCCCAGTCTGATCTAACTCACTCTGGTTACCGGTTAAATTCCACATCGACATACAGTGAGGAAAATGAGTATTTGAACACCTGCCAATCAGCAAAAATTCTGGCCCTCAAAGACCTGTTAGCCCGCCTCTAAAAACTCCACCTCCCCTCCACCTATTCTAAATTAGAAGCACCTGTTTGAAGTCGTTAGCTGCATAAAGACACCGGTCCACCCCACACAATCAGTAAGACCCCAACTACTAAGATGGCTAAGACCAAAGAGCTGTCCAAAGACACCAGAGACCGAACTGTTGACCTCCACAAGGCTACGGGGCAATTACCAAGCACCTTGGTGAAAAAAGATCAACTGTTGGAGCAGTTATTAGAAAATGGGAGGAGCTAAACATGACTGTCAATCTCCCTCGGACTGGGGCTCCACGCAAGACCTCACCTCGTGGCGTATCAGTGATCCTAAGAAAGGTGAGGAATCAGCCCAGAACTACACGGGAGGAGCTGGTCAATGACCTGAAGAGAGCTGGCACCACTGTTTCCACGGTTACTGTGGGTAATACACTAAGACGTCATAGTTTAAAGTCATGCATGGCACGGAAGGTTCCCCTGCTTGAATCAGCACGCGTCCAGGCCCGGCTTAAGTTTGCCCATGACCTTTTGGATGATCCAGAGGAGTCATGGGAGAAGGTTCTGTGGTCAGATGGTCTTAATTCCACTCGCCGTGTTTGGAGGACGAAGAATGATTAGCATCATTGGAAGCATCATGCTGTGGGGGTGTGTTTCTGCACATGGGACAGGACGACTGCACTGTGTTAAGGAGAGGATGAGCGTGGCCATGCATTGCAAGGTTTTGGGGAACAACCTCCATCCCTCAGTTAGAGCACTGAAGATGGGTCGTAGCTGGGTCTTCCAACATGACAATGACATGCATCTCACTGTGGACATGCACCTAAGATGAAAATTTCAGACCCCTCCATGATTTCTAAGTTTCTGTTAGTGACTAGAGTTAACAAAGTTACATCAGGGGGCGGAGCCTTCTCATACAAGGCCCCCCAGTTTGGAATAACCTACCTGTCAGTGTTCGGGACTCAGACACAGCCTCAATCTTCAAGTCCAGACTTAAACCCTACCTGTTCAGTGGAGTGTTTGGTAATTAGTGTTTGTGCTAGGTGAGAGGTGCAGATCTAGGGGTCCATTGACAGAGTGTTTGGTAAGCTGGGAGTGTTGGTGCTGTCGTCCCGCTGCTCTTCGTGTTCACTCAGGTTTGTTGACGGTGGAGCAGAGGGGCGTGACTTCTCAGGGAGCCCTCATGTCTGTGTGACCTTCTGGCTCTCCCTGTTAGTCCTGCTGTAAGAGCCAGGCCTGCCGGAGTCACTGCTGCACTAACACCATATAGTGTGTTCAGGTCTGTCAGAGCTAACAGTCTGTCTGTTCTCTCTGTCTGAGAAGACCAGCTGCCCATCCTGTGTGGCCTGATGCTGTTGCTACATCTGCTCTGACTGGGAGCCACTGCTCGCCTTTAACCACCACGGAGCTCCTGGCTGTCCTGCACTGTGGGAGCTTGGCCTGCGTCCTGCTGACCCATCCGATGACCCGACTACTTAACTACAGACTAACCAGACATTTATTCCTCCACCTTACAAACACTGAACGCTCCTTTCCTGTGCTTTTCTTGTATCTGGTGTTGACCTGAGGAGGATGGGTTCCCCTTTTGAGTCTTGGTTCCTCTGGAGGTTTCTTCTTTTGAACTGAGGGGGGTTCTCCTTGCCTCTGTCGCCCTTGGCTGGCTCACTGGGGGCTCGAACACCAGATTCTTTAAAAGACGCATATAAATAAATGATGACTACAATACCACAAAGAACCGAGTCCAGCCATCAGGGAATTCAGTGTCCACTGGACTTGATTCCAACTGCAGCCTTCCCCAACATGTGCATCAGTCGTGATCCGGAGGTTAGGGAACCGGCCTTATGGCTGGAGGATCACCGGAGTCCTTGGAGTAAGGCACCTAACCCCTAACTGCTCCCCAGGTGTCTTGGATAGGGCTGCCCACCATCTGTATGTTGAGTAGTGTGTATATGTGGGTGTTCATGGAGGGGTCAAACACGGAAGACAAGTTCCTCTGTGTGTAGCACATGTGGCCCTAAACTCTCTACTCCGAGAACGACTGACCTCACCTACATTAGCCCAGCTGTGTTTTATTCTATTTTCACACAAAGTGGAAAATATAAATAATATAAATTATATAAAATATTTAAAAATATATAAAAATGCTAATAGTAATAAAACCTCTGGTCTCGTCTGAGATTCAGGTGTCCACAGGAGACAACGAATGGATATCTGGTTAACCGTAAGTCAGGACAAACAATTCAGCCATGATCATCATACGGCTGGATGCTCAGGCTGTGCTCCCAATAGAGGACTGCACTGCTCTTATACTCATCATACCCAATAGTACTCTGCACCAGTAGGGGGTAGCAGAGATCCCCAAGGTTAAATACTCCTCCAGCAGACGTGTGGACTCGAGTCACATGACTTGGACTCGAGTCCGACTCGAGTCACTAAACTGATGACTTGTGACTTGACTCGACAACATTACTAAAGACTTGCGACTTGACTTAGACTTTACCTTTACTGACTTGGACTTGGAATCGGACTTGAGCTTTAACGACCTTTCGACTCGAAAGACTTGACAAAAAAACCTACTTTAACACAGTAATGAATAAGTTAAAAAACTGAATCACATAACCGGGCATCATTTTATATTAAATGGCGCTGTAACGCTAGGGAGCTGAGCCGCTCAGCCCAAATGATCCGTAAACCTAGCAACAAGTAAAGCCGTAAACCGTACCAGCCAATTCACGGGAAAGCTTTGAGGGGGGGCGCCCAGTGTTGAATTTGTGCGGTCCCGCAGAGATGGAAGACGCTAGTAACATGATCCCAAAAAATAATCCTGTTCAACTTACAAAGATTATAATGTCAGTAAATAAAAGAAGAACTGTGCGGTATGCCTAGACATTGTGGAGTCAAGATTCACAGATGGAGATGCAAACCACTTCAAACTCGACATTTGAGGCTGCACAAAGAACAGTAAGTCTGTGCTGTGTATATTTCGATATATAGCAGTTAGCAAGCTAGCAAACGTGAGCGGACATAATAATAAACAACAGCGAATGTAAGACAAAGCTGTTGTCCTCTGTTCGTCCCCCTTCCTCACACCGTTCACTGTAGAGAGATTTTACTGAAAATTAAAGTGTTTAGGAAAACCACAGCATCTCAGCCACGACGTGGTGAATTAGCATAGAGCAGAAAAGTGTCAAACACAGCAGTTCACACATGCTGTTATATATATATATATATATACATATATCTCGTCGCTGTCCAAGGAAAAACAAGTATCTCCAAAATGGCAAACCTTTACAAGAGAGGCCAAAAACTGGGATCATTGTCAATTTTAATGTAAGTCAATGGAACCAGAAGCCAGTTTTTCTACGCAATTTTGGGCCTATTCTGTTGGTCTAGTCATCATGTAGATCTCACAGTGTAAAAACGGACCGCCGCTGTTTTCCAAATTATGCATAAAAGTCAAAATGGACAAAAAATGGAGGATACAATGTTTTTCATTGGACGGCGCGACGATATATATATTACAGGTCCATACATTGACGCTTATGGGTTTAGAATGTGATGTCATTAAGAAATTCCTGTAGGTGGAATGTGTTCTACTACTTCGTTATAGTGTGGTGTTCCTCAAACCTTGGCCTTCGAGGCACACTGCCCCTGCACATTTTACTAGTTTTTTCTGCTTCAACAACTATTTTAACTCAGTAATGGGAGTGGCTATGAGGTGGGCATTAGTTGGATCCAGATGTGTTGTGTGGAGAATGGGAAAAACAATAAAAAGTGCAGGGCAGTGGGCCTCCAGGGCCAGGGTTGAGAAAACAATGATGTAGTGTACTTTGTTAGACTGTTGTACAGAAATTTATAGCTACTGAAAAGGAAGCTCATATGTAGTCATGAATCATATGATATTCTTGTTCCTTTGAGGGAATTTTGTTTAATCACCATAAAACCTTGTGCTTTTTGTTGCTGTATAATGTGTATATTTAAGTTACATATCTATTCACCAGATTACCAGTAAGTACTTTGGTTTTGACTGCACAGTACTTTGATGCAGGTTATTTAATCATCAAATTATTTAATTAACGATTTGCACTACTTGTTCCTGTTAAGTAATATAGCACTTTGTTGTTTGGAACTGTTTTGAGATGATGCAGTTTGTTTTTGTTATACTGGGATGCTAAATACAAAGTTAATGTGCTTTAAAAACAATTTATGATTAGGTCAGTTTAATATACTATGAATCAGCTGCATCAGTTATGTGAAATATTGAAATGAAACCATTATGGTGACTTGACTAGGACTCGAAGTTCTAAGACTTGGGACCTTTGACTCGGAGACTTGCTTGGTATTGGACTTGGGATGCTTGACTCCAGTGACTTGATTGTTTGAAGGGACTTGAGTAATTGAAACTTACTTGTTACTTGCAACTTAGTGACTTGTTCCCATGTCTGTCCTCCAGTGTCGGTACAAGCTCCTCCCTTTAGACCTCCACTGGAGTAACAGTACTTAAGTATGTACCTTCCAGTATGTAGTGTGTTTGATACTGGGATGCTGGTCAGCAGTAATGGAAGTTAATATGCTGGTCACCAGGGAAACCAGTATGTTACGTGTTTTGATACTGGGATGCTGGTCAGCAGTAATGGAAGTTAATGTGCTGGTCACCAGGGAAACCAGTATGTAGTGTGTTTGATACTGGGATGCTGGTCAGCAGTAATGGAAGTTAATGTGCTGGTCACCAGGGAAACCAGTATGTAGTGTGTTTGATACTGGGATGCTGGTCAGCAGTGATGGAAGTTAATGTGCTGGTCACCAGGGAAACCAGTATGTAATGTGTTTTGATACTTGGCTGTCAGGTCAGTAATGGAAGTTAAATATGTGCTGGTCACCAGGGAGCGAGGGAAACCCAGTAGGCTAGTGTGTTTGATACTGGGATGCTGGTCAGCAGTTATGGAAGTTAATATGCTGGTCACCAGGGAAACCAGTATGTTACGTGTTTTGATACTGGGAATGGTGGGCTAGCAGCCGTAATGCAGATAGTTTATAATTGCTGGTCACCCAGGGGAAACCAGTAGTATGTTACGTGTGGTTTTTGATACTGGGATGCTGGTCAGCAGTGATGGAAGTTAATGTGCTGGTCACCAGGGAAAACAAGTATGTAATGTGTGTCTTGATACTGGGGATGCTGGTCAGCAAGTACATGGAAGTTAATAATTGCTGGTCACCAGGGAAAGGAGGAAAAACAGTATGTGTAGTGTGTTTGATACTGGGGATCATGCTGGTCAGCAGTAATGGAAGTTCATTGCTGGTCCACCAGGGAAACCAGAGTATGTAGTGTGCTTTTTGAATGGGATGCTGGACAGACCCCACCAGAAGTGTTTAATATGCACACACCCAGGGAAACCGTTAATGTAACGTGTTTTTGATAATGGGATGGCTGTGTCAGCAGTAGTAATGGAAGTTAATGTGCTGGTTTCACCAGTGGAAACCAGTATGATTACGTGTTTTGATTCTGGGATGCTGGGTTCACAGGGAAAACACGTATGTTAATATGTTTTGATACTGGGATGCTGGTCACCAGGGAAACCAGTATGTAATGTGTTTTGATACTGGGATGCTGGTCACCAGGGAAACCAGTATGTAATGTGTTTTGATACTGCCTGCTATCATGAGCGTGTCATGTAGTTCCGAGGTCTGACCACAGGGGGCGAGCAGACTGTCCTGCCAGCGGAAGTTGGAGAGTTCCAGAAACCCACAGTGCACGCAGTGTAAGTACAGAGACAGGGAGGAAGGGCCAGTGACCATCAGGGAAGTAGACACTGTGAGGAATCAGAGCTGAGTCATTCCACTCCAGACCACCTGAGTGACCCGGACCCAGCCGGGGTCCTCTTTAGCAGACTGTGGTTGGAGGATGGACCCTGTAGTAGGGGGATTGCTGGGTGGTATGAGCAGGGTAGCGGAGAAGGGGAATCATGTTCACTGGGCGTACACTGAAATATCTGGAAACCCCAGACCGATTGATTTAAGGGCACAGAGGAGAGGAGAGAGAGAAGGAAGAAGAAAGAAGAAAGGAGAAGGCAGAGAGCGGCGAAGAGAGGGAGAGGAGAGAAGAGGGAAGAAGAAAGAAGGAAAAGGAGAGGGAGAGGATAGAAGGAAGAAGAAAGAATGTAAAAGGAGAAGCGGGGAGAGAGAGGAAGGAAGAAGAAAGAAGGAAAAGGAGGGGAGAGAGAGAGAAGGAAGAAGAAAGAAGGAAGGAGAGGGAGAGAGAGAAGGGAAGAAGAAAAGAAGGAAAAGAGAGAGGGGAGAGAGAGAGAAGGAAGAAGAAAGAAGAGGAAGAGGGAGGAGAGAAAGGAAAAGAAAGAAGGTGAAAAGGAGAAGGAGAGAGACAGAGGAAGGAAGAGGGAGAGAGAAGAAGAGGAGAGAAAGAAGGAAAAGGAGATGGAGAGTAGAAGAGGAAGAAAAAGAATGGAAAGGAGAGGGGGAAGCAGGAGAAGGAAAAGAAAGAAAGGAAAAGGAGGGAGGGGAGAAGAGGAAGAAGGGAAGAAGAAAAGAAGGAAAAGGAGAGGGG
>JAMWET010002947.1:332500-336677 GCA_024036415.1 Prochilodus magdalenae | reverse complement strand
CCATAAGACACGCCCTTCAATAACACTCCTATGCGCCCCTCAAATAAACGCTCCTATACGCTAGAACAGGAGATATCAGTCATACAACGCCCTCAATAACGCTCCTATACGCTAGAACAGGAGATATCAGTCGGTCCATAAACGCCCTCAATAAACGCTACTATACGCTAGAACAGGAGATATCAGTCCATAAACGCCCTCAATAAACGCTCCTATACGCTAGAACAGGAGATATCAGTCCATAAACGCCCTCAATAAAAGCTCCTATACGCTAGAAACAGGAGATATCAGTCCATACACACACCCCTCAATAAACGCTCCTATACGTTAGAACAGGAGATATCAGTCCATAAACGCCCTCAATAAATGCTGCTATACGCTAGAACAGGAGATATCAGTCCATAAACACCCTCAATAAACGCTCCTATACGCTAGAACAGGAGATATCAGTCCATAAACGCCCTCAATAAACGCTACTATACGCTAGAACAGGAGATATCAGTCCATAAACGCCCTCAATAAACGCTACTATACGCTAGAACAGGAGATATCAGTCCATACACGCCCTCAATAAACGCTCCTATACGCTCGACCAGGAGATATCAGTCCATACACGCCCTCAATAAACGCTCCTATACGCTAGAACAGGAGATATCAGTCCATACACGCCCTCAATAAACGCTCCTATACGCTAGAACAGGAGATATCAGTCCATAAACGCCCTCAATAGGCGCTCCTATACGCTAGAACAGGAGATATCAGTCCATAAACGCCCTCAATAAACGCTCCTATACGCTAGAACAGGAGATATCAGTCCATAAACGCCCTCAATAAACACTCCTATACGCTAGAACAGGAGATATCAGTCCATAAACGCCCTCAATAAACACTCCTATACGCTAGAACAGGAGATATCAGTCCATAAACACCCTCAATAAACGCTCCTATACGCTAGAACAGGAGATATCAGTCCATACACGCCCTCAATAAACACTCCTATACGCTAGAACAGGAGATATCAGTCCATAAACGCCCTCAATAAACACTCCTATACGCTAGAACAGGAGATATCAGTCCATAAACGCCCTCAATAAACACTCCTATACGCTAGAACAGGAGATATCAGTCCATACACGCCCTCAATAAACGCTCCTATACGCTAGAACAGGAGATATCAGTCCATACACGCCCTCAATAAACGCTCCTAAACGCTAGAACAGGAGATATCAGTCCATAAACGCCCTCAATAAACGCTCCTATACGCTAGAACAGGAGATATCAGTCCATACACGCCCTCAATAAACGCTCCTATACGCTAGAACAGGAGATATCAGTCCATAAACGCCCTCAATAAACGCTACTATACGCTAGAACAGGAGATATCAGTCCATAAACGCCCTCAATAAACACTCCTATACGCTAGAACAGGAGATATCAGTCCATACACGCCCTCAATAAACACTCCTATACGCTAGAACAGGAGATATCAGTCCATAAACACCCTCAATAAACACTCCTATACGCTAGAACAGGAGATATCAGTCCATAAACACCCTCAATAAACACTCCTATACGCTAGAACAGGAGATATCAGTCCATAAACACGCCCTCAATAAACACTCCTATACGCTAGAACAGGAGATATCAGTCCATAAACACCCTCAATAAACGCTCCTATACGCTAGAACAGGAGATATCAGTCCATAAACGCCCTCAATAAACACTCCTATACGCTAGAACAGGAGATATCAGTCCATACACGCCCTCAATAAACACTCCTATACGCTAGAACAGGAGATATCAGTCAATAAACACGCCCTCAATAAACACTCCTATACGCTAGAACAGGAGATATCAGTCAATAAACACGCCCTCAATAAACACTCCTATACGCTAGAACAGGAGATATCAGTCCATACACGCCCTCAATAAACGCTCCTATACGCTAGAACAGGAGATATCAGTCCATACACGCCCTCAATAAACGCTCCTATACGCTAGAACAGGAGATATCAGTCCATAAACGCCCTCAATAAACACTCCTATACGCTAGAACAGGAGATATCAGTCCATACACGCCCTCAATAAACACTCCTATACGCTAGAACAGGAGATATCAGTCCATAAACGCCCTCAATAAACGCTCCTATACGCTAGAACAGGAGATATCAGTCCATAAACGCCCTCAATAAACGCTACTATACGCTAGAACAGGAGATATCAGTCCATAAACGCCCTCAATAAACGCTACTATACGCTAGAACAGGAGATATCAGTCCATAAACGCCCTCAATAAACGCTCCTATACGCTAGAACAGGAGATATCAGTCCATACACACACCCTCAATAAACGCTCCTATACGTTAGAACAGGAGATATCAGTCCATAAACGCCCTCAATAAATGCTGCTATACGCTAGAACAGGAGATATCAGTCCATAAACACCCTCAATAAACGCTCCTATACGCTAGACCAGGAGATATCAGTCCATAAACGCCCTCAATAAACGCTACTATACGCTACAACAGGAGATATCAGTCCATAAACGCCCTCAATAAACGCTACTATACGCTAGAACAGGAGATATCAGTCCATACACGCCCTCAATAAACGCTCCTATACGCTCGACCAGGAGATATCAGTCCATACACGCCCTCAATAAACGCTCCTATACGCTAGAACAGGAGATATCAGTCCATACACGCCCTCAATAAACGCTCCTATACGCTAGAACAGGAGATATCAGTCCATAAACGCCCTCAATAGGCGCTCCTATACGCTAGAACAGGAGATATCAGTCCATAAACGCCCTCAATAAACGCTCCTATACGCTAGAACAGGAGATATCAGTCCATAAACGCCCTCAATAAACACTCCTAAACGCTAGAACAGGAGATATCAGTCCATAAACACCCTCAATAAACACTCCTATACGCTAGAACAGGAGATATCAGTCCATAAACGCCCTCAATAAACGCTCCTATATGCTAGAACAGGAGATATCAGTCCATAAACGCCCTCAATAAACACTCCTATACGCTAGAACAGGAGATATCAATTCATGGACGACCTCCATAGCCACCTACTTCCAGGATATTAGGAGATATTATTCGATAAACAGTCCTAAATAAGAACTGAACACAGCTGTTCTCTGGAGACGAGGTGTTCCAGCCTGACGGGATTATGAACGTTCGCTCGCCCCCGTACCGTCTGTCGGTCTGGGGGCTGCAGAAGGTGTGGAGTCCTGAGATTTGACTTTTCTTATACCACTTCAGCCTGTCGCCTAATCAGGCTGCTGAAGTTACGAGAGGAGCTCCCGCAGAGCTGTAGTCTGTGACGTGAAGAGACACATCTTCACCCAAAGTCCTCTCAGAGACATAAGGACACGATCTGAACCCCAGCAGGGCGGCCAATGTGGGGCACAACACCAGGGGGTGCAGCTCCTCACCAATCAGCCGACTGGAGACGCCACTCCAGGTATCTCCAGCTGTGATGTTTATTTGTACCCAAAAAAGAGAAAGGAGAAAAGAAACAAAGTGAGTTCAGGAGAACCTCCCTAAGGTCAGGAGGAGGTCACTAAGGCCACTGAGACGTCTGAGGGGTCAGATGGAGACGGCCGAGAGTGGAACCAAGACTGTGCTCCTATTCATCCAGGTGAAACTGCAGGACATACACCAGAGGTAGCTCGCAATCATCATCATCGATACGGAACCGCATCGCAGCTCCTGCTCCTGCTCCTCTTCCAGCTTGTCTTCCAGCTCCTGCTCCTGCTCCTCTTCCAGCTTGTCTTCCAGCTCCTGCTCCTGCTCCTCTTCCAGCTTGTCTTCCAGCTCCTGCTCCTGCTTCAGCTTCTGCTCCTGCTCCTGCTCCTGCTCCTGCTTCAGCTTCAGCTCCAGCTCCTGCTCCTGCTCCTGCTCCAGCTTCAGCTTCAGCTTCAGCTTCAGCTTCAGCTTCAGCTTCTGCTCCTGCTCCTGCTCCTGCTCCTGCTCCTGCTCCTGCTTCAGCTCCTGGTCCTGGTCCTGGTCCTGGTCCTCTTCCAGCTTGTCTTCCAGCTCCTGCTCCTGCTCCTCTTCCAGCTTGTCTTCCAGCTCCTGCTCCTCTTCCAGCTTGTCTTCCAGCTCCTGCTCCTGCTTCAGCTTCAGCTTCAGCTTCAGCTTCAGCTCCTGCTCCTGCTCCT
>JAMWET010002947.1:297500-327500 GCA_024036415.1 Prochilodus magdalenae | reverse complement strand
CGGGCCACCTTCAGAAGAGACGAGTTTTAAAACTGGAATATTTAGCTTTAATTCAACATTAATAATTAGCTGGATCTGCAGGAGGGACCAGTCTGACTCGAGTCGCACATCTCCAGAGTGCAAATCGAGTCTCATTCCTGTGTTGTGCAAGTCTGAGTCAAGCCTTAAACTTCTGGGAGACCCAGATCCAAGTCTTCAGTCGAGTCTTGCGTTCTGTGACGCGAGTCCAAGCTGAGTCTCTGGCTTAAGTAAGGTAGGTTTGAGTTGAGTCTCTGATTCAAGTGAGGTACAAGCTCAAGTTGAGTCGGTTCAAGGCCCAAGTCTCTGAAGGTGAGTCTGAGTCAAGTCTCGGAGGTGTAAGTGCGCCCCAAGCCTCAAATCTCTGAGGAGTGAGTCAGAGTTAAGTCTCAAGCCTCAAATCTCTCAGATGCAAGTCTGAGTCAAGTCTCAAATTTCTCAGATGCGAGTCTGAGTCAAGTTTCTAATCTCTCAGATGCGAGTCTGAGTCAAGTTTCAATTTTCTCAGATGCGAGTCTTGTGTTCTGGTGCAAGTCTAAGATGAGACTCAGGTTTCTATGGTGCAAGCTGAGTCCATTCAAGTCTAAAGCCTCTGAGGTGAGTCAGAGTCAAGTCTCATAGGTGTGAGTCTAACCAGGGTTCAAATATCTGAGGAAGAGAAATGAGTCTGAGTCAAGTCTCAAGTTTTGGAGCTGCAAGTCCAAATCTCCTCTCAAATCTCCAACATGTGGATCCGAGTCAAGTCTCATATCTCTGAGGTGAGTGTCCAAGTTAAGCCTTGAGTTTCTGAGTCCAAGCTGAGTCTCAAGGATCTTAGGTGAGTCTGACTTGAGCCTTTGAGGTGTGATTCTGAGTTGAGCCTCAGGTCTCAGAGAGGCGAGTCCAGGCCGGGTCTTGCGTGTCTGTGGTGGGTCTTTGGGTCGAGGTTTTGTAATCAGAGTCCGAGCCAAGTCTTGTGTTTTGAGTTTTGAAACTTTACTGAGTCAATGTGTGACCTGAGTCCCTACCTCTGGTATTTCTCCCTGCTTAAACCACTAGGACAACTTTCCACACAAACAAACTACCGCACGTACAGAACACAGCAGCTGGAGCTCTGAACACACGAGCATGAAGACGCTACTCCGGCACTGACAGCTCATCACTACACGCCTCAGTCCTTCCATTCGTTAGAGGCGCTAAGGCTCACTCTACGCCTGACTCTGCTCCACAGCCTCATCTCAGATCATCAAACACAGGATCACTTCCTCCTCAGGGGTTTCACTGTCACTCCTCAATATAATCCGTATACCCCGACATCCGGAGCAGATTAGCCCAGGTATATGTTGAAAGTGTCTAGATTAGTCCAGGTGTAGTTGGAGAGGGTCTAGATTAGTCCAGGTGTATACTGGAGAGGGTCTAGTTTAGTCCAGGTGTATACTGGAGAGGGTCTAGACTAGTCCAGGTGTATACTGGAGAGGGTCTAGATTAGTCCAGGTGTATACTGGAGAGGGTCTAGATTAGTCCAGGCGTATACTGGAGAGGGTCTAGACTAGTCCAGGTGTATACTGGAGAGGGTCTAGTTTAGTCCAGGTGTATACTGGAGAGGGTCTAGATTAGCCCAGGTGTATACTGGACAGGGTCTAGATTAGCCCAGGTGTGTACTGGAGAGGGTCTAGTTTAGTCCAGGTGTATACTGGAGAGGGTCTAGATTAGCCCAGGTGTATGCTGGACAGGGTCTAGATTAGCCCAGGTGTATACTGGACAGGGTCTAGACTAGTCCAGGTGTATACTGGAGAGGGTCTGGATTAGTCCAGGTGTATACTGGAGAGGGTCTGGATTAGTCCAGGTGTATACTGGAGAGGGTCTAGACTAGTCCAGGTGTATACTGGACAGGGTCTAGTTTAGTCCAGGTGTATACTGGAGAGGGTCTAGTTTAGTCCAGGTGTATACTGGAGAGGGTCTAGATTAGTCCAGGTGTATACTGGAGAGGGTCTTTATTAGTCCAGGTGTATGTTGGAAAGGGTTCTAGATTAGTCCAGGTGTATACTGGAGAGGGTCTAGATTAGTCCAGGTGTATTCTGGAGAGGGTCTAGTTTAGTCCAGGTGTATACTGGAGAGGGTCTAGACTAGTCCAGGTGTATACTGGAGAGGGTCTAGACTAGTCCAGGTGTATACTGGAGAGGGTCTAGATTAGTCCAGGTGTATACTGGAGAGGGTCTAGACTAGTCCAGGTGTATTCTGGAGAGGGTCTAGTTTAGTCCAGGTGTATACTGGAGAGAGTCTAGACTAGTCCAGGTGTATACTGGAGAGGGTCTAGATTAGTCCAGGTGTATACTGGAGAGGGTCTAGACTAGTCCAGGTGTATACTGGAGAGGGTCTAGACTAGTCCAGGTGTATACTGGAGAGGGTCTAGATTAGTCCAGGTATATGTTGGAGAGGGTCTAGATTAGCCCAGGTGTATACTGGAGAGGGTCTAGTTTAGCCCAGGTGTATACTGGAGAGGGTCTAGTTTAGTCCAGGTGTATACTGGAGAGGGTCTAGTTTAGTCCAGGTGTATACTGGAGAGGGTCTAGATTAGCCCAGGTGTATACTGGAGAGGGTCTAGCTTAGTCCAGGTGTATACTGGAGAGGGTCTAGATTAGTCCAGGTGTATACTGGAGAGGGTCTAGTTTAGTCCAGGTGTATACTGGAGAGGGTCTAGTTTAGTCCAGGTGTATACTGGAGAGAGTCTAGATTAGTCCAGGTGTATACTGGAGCGGGTCTGGATTAGTCCAGGTGTATGCTGGACAGGGTCTAGATTAGCCCAGGTGTATACTGGAGAGGGTCCAGAATACAGCAGGTGTATGTTGGGGGCATCAGTGCATGTGGCTGCCTTGGTGGAGAAGCTGCTGCGGAGTCTGGTGGTGCTGGAACGGATGCTCTGCTACCTTTGCCAGATGGCAGGGGGGTGAAGAGCCCATGTCAGAGACGGGAGGGGTGGTCCACAATGCTGGCAGCCTTGGGCATGTACCGCTTGTGGCAGGGGTGGCAATGTAGCACCAGTGATCTCGGCTGCCCTTACGGTAGGGGTGTGCGTCTGCAGCTGCCTCTCCCTCAGCTCTAAACCGCCTCGTGCTGTCGTTTTATTATTCTGTGATCCTGAAAGGTTCTGACTCAGACTGGAGGGAAAGTGTCCACAGCGGAATACAGACAGCACAGCCGGGTAAACTTCCGGAAGGCTGGAGAGAAGCAATTAAACCAGAAGCCTTCGGGCCGAGTAGACTCGGCATCATCTACGGAATATGTGAGGGACTATAATCGATTCTAACATTGGAAATCAGCGGAGCCGAGTCACACACGCACAGCTGGAGCGGCGGGAACGAGCAGATATCCCCGGCCGAAATGAATTTCTCTAAAACTAAGCGCTCCCTCTCTCCCCTCCTCTAACGGCCGCCGGCTCAGGCTGACTCCGAGCTGCTGTGAGATTTTGTGTAATCTCTTTTAAGGCTTTCAAAAATCCTTCCGGGATGTAAATCTGGGAGTTCAGCTGCAGAAGGAGGGAAAGAAGGAAGGAGGGAGAGAGGACAGGAATGATGGATGGACAGAGTAAACGACTGAGACACTTTACCATTCCCATATGAACACATTGTTATTTACATCATCAATCTATAACACACTCCTTTACTCACTCCTTCATTCACTCAACTACTTAATCACTCACTCATTCATCCACATCATGATTCACTCATTCATTCACATCATGGTTCACTCATTCACTCACATCATGATTCACTCATTCACTCACATCATGATTCACTCATTCACTCACATCATGATTCACTCGATCATCCACATCATGATTCACTCGTTCATTCACATCATGATCCACTTGTTCATTCACATCATGATTCACTCATTCATTTCCTTAGTTAATTAATCACTCATTCATTCACATCATGATTCACTCATTCATTCACATTATGATTCACTCGTTCATTAACATCATGGTTCACTCAGTCATTTACTTAGTTAGTTAATCACTCTCTCACTCATATATTCACATCATGATTTACTCATTCATTCACTCCATTCATTTTCAATTCATCAATTAATTTACACTCAGTCATTAACCTGACTTTACTCACATTCACTCAAAATCAGGTCACTTCAGTCACACATCATGATTCACTCATCATCCTGGCTTATAATGCTCAAAGCACTCAGTCATGCACTCACATTCACTATCATGGTTTCACTTCAGTCACATCATGTTCACTCGATTCCAGATTTACGGTTCAGCTCTCCTCAGTCACTTGTTCATTCAGATCACGGTTCCCTCATTCATTCACATTATGATTCACTCATTCATTAACATCATGGTTCACTCGTTCATTCACATCATGATTCACTCATTCATTTCCTTAGGTAATGAATCACTCACTCATTCATTTACATCATGATTCACTTGTTCATTCACTCAGTTCCTTAATCACTCACTCATTCACATCAAGATTCACTCATTTATTTATTCATTTAGTCACTCGTTCATTCACTTAATTTTTCACTCATTTACTCAGTGACTTAATCACTCACTCATTCATTCACATCATATTTATTACTTACCAACTGACTCACCCACTCACCCACTTACTACATTTCATTGTCTCTATTAGTCAATCACTCATTCACCTCATTATCCACTCCCCTTTGTTATCACACAACACTGCAGCCACTCACTTACACTAAATTCATCCCCTGTTGTTCGCTTACTGAACCCACGTGCCACTAACATTTCATCCACTCACTTGGTCCCTCACTAAAAAAAATTATTCACTCTCTCACACACCACTGTTGTTATTCGCTCCTTAATTCATTCATTCATGACATTATTCACTCATTTCATTACTGACTCACTCATTCACTCTGTCAGTCTTTCCCTCTGTTCTTCGCACGCTCACCTGTGCAGGGATCTACCTGAGCCCAAAGCTGTGAGAGTCACAGGTGTGTGGTGAGGGTGGTGTGTTGTTTTGTGTTATAACAGGTTTATAGCAGGTTATAAACGCTCTCTGTGCGGACGAATGAGACCGGCGCTCCTGCAGTCGTCAGTATGTCAGTATTTAGGCCATTCTCTAAATAAAGAGGATCTAAATGGAGCCGCAGTCTCTCTGCAGCCTGTCCTCCTTCCCTCCTTTACCTCCACTCTCCATCCATCCCTCCATCCTGTCCTCATCCTGCTCCCTACACTCCTCCTCGGATGGATAGATCATGACTCAGAACATAATGACTGGTGAAATGGGAAACAGGACAGTCGATAAATACGAGTTCAGATTAAACACAGGTTAGCGTTCCTAACAACCACCTGGAACCTGCTTACACTACCACTCCTATTCAAAGTCAGTTAGCTATCTATCAGAGTGTGATTGGTCGAGTCACAGCGTAATGATGAGTCAGTTATTGGGACACGAAAGGCCTTCAGCCCAGCTCCTAAAGGCCTGACCAATAGGAGGGCCTCACCACCACACAGCTCTCCTCCACTCCGGAATACACACCACTCCCATCAGAGATTAGAGAGAGAGAGGGAAAGAGAGAAACAGCATGAGAGAAAGAGAGAGAGATTGAGAGAGAGAGAAAGAGAGAGAGAGATTGAGAGAGAGAGAGAGAGAGAGAGAGAGAGAGAGAGAGAGAGAGAGAGAGAGAGAGAGAGAGAGAGAGAGAGACCGACCGAGTGAGAGACAGAAAGAGGGAAAGAGAGAAACAGCATGAGAGAAAGAGAGAGAGAGAGATTGAGAGAGGGAGAAAGAGAGAGAGAGATTGAGAGAGAGAGAGAGAGAGAGAGAGAGAGAGAGAGAGAGAGGGAGATGAACAGAAAGCGAACATTCTTTATTTTCAGTATGTGTCCTTCTGTACTCTCCCTCCCTCTCTCCCTCCCTCCCTCTCACCGATAAGAAGGTTAAAGCCCCCATCTGCTCTCACAATCACTCCATCACTGCACTGCTCCCCCGACAAAAGACCCCCAAACCACTCCTGTCACTCAGAACCAACAAACGAAAGGGACAGAGTTAGAAAGACAGAGGAGGAGAGAGAGAGAGGGAGAGGGAGAGAGAAAGCTAGGGGAGATAGAGGGGGGAAGAGGGATATATATAGACTTAGAGAAAAAAGAAACCAGAGGAGTTTAAGAAAGGTGAGCTGATTGGACATTGTGTAGTAAGGGGTGTGGTTTATAATGGAAGGTGAGCTGTGATTGGACATTATGTAGTAAGGGGTGGGGTTTATTGAAAGGTGAGCTGTGATTGGACATTGGAAGGATAATTAACATTTTGTGGCACTACTGAATAACCAGAGCAGGCGTAGATCTCTCCCTCACCATGGGCACCAACAGTGCACCACCAACCCACCAACCAGCCCCCTGCCCGGGACAACACAGACCCCCAAGACTGTAAACCTGTATCTACACTGCGGTGGTGTAATGAGGAGAGTTCAGTATCTAGAACCCACATACTGTGACCCTCAGACACTGCTGCTCCTCCTTCAAATACACATCCTGCAATTCCAAGAGAGGACGGGAAACAGGGCGATTCCCAAATCCTACACTGTTACAGAACACACTCATTAATATTCACACCCCCAACATACAACCACACGGAGGTACAGGACCAACACGGTGGACCATGTGGAGAACTCCAGCGTTCCAGGCTGGGAAGGGGATGTCTCCACTCTCCATTCCCTTCCCAAGGATCCCGACTGTCAGCGGTACATGGTGGATGTCCATCTTTAATCCAGGCTGGAGTTCTTCCTGTTCACCAGCTTCCTAATCCAATGTTCCACCTTAAATACTGCAGCTGGTACAGGCGCCAGAATATCCTGCAGCTCCATTTAAGGTGGAACAGAGAATTCCCAACACAAGCTGGAGAACAGGAACTCCAGCTCCACATCTTTAACAGGATCCCGGAACACCTTTAATCCTGCAGTCTGTACATTCCACTCCGGACAGATTCCCAAACCTCTCTGGACAATATGGAGCAGCTCCGCTCAGCGTCTGACCCTGAAGAGACTGAGGAGAGGAGCTGCTCCACCTTTATTAGCACCACCACCCCAACAGCAGCCTGTAAGTAGCAGCCATGCTGTGTGATTGTATCCGTGTGTGGCGGTTGGAGCAGATCATCTTAAACTGAGAGCTCCATAGTGAGGATCAACTTTAATCTACTGTGTGTTGGTGTCCAGATGGAGCCAGTAGCTAGTACAGGGAACGTTAGCGACTAGCATTAGCTCCAAGTAACTAGCATAGCTAACTAACCAAACAACCAGGCTCATTTACAGAGAAGCAGCAGGGAACACCACACAATCCCAATAGAGGGAGGTATTCGGGCTGGACAGTGACTTCAGTGCAGGTTACTCCAATCACAGGGAGCATGTCCATGTGACCAGCTCGAAGAAAATGACCAACGACTGCAAAGCAAACAAATCAGAAAAGGATTTTACCTTGCTGGATGGAAGTCATCCCGCAGCTCCTCAACAAGCACAACACCCGTCCAGAATTCCTGGCAGCTCCGTACTGCACATCAGAGCATTCCTCAACCTCCCTAGGCTGATTCTCCGAGCTAGTTCCTACTCGAGCTGCTCCTTCCGGAGGGGTACTCCACACTGGAAAGAATTCGTACAGGATGGGGAGCGTAATTGGCCTCGCTAATTCTACAGATCATTTCTAGGTCAGCTTCTGGGTTTATAGGCCGGCCTCCAGGGTCAAAGACACGACCACCAGAGCAGGAGAGCAAGGGCTCACTAACGCAGCGGCAGTCAAAGATTCCCTGAGCGGAACCTGGCTTTCAGATCAGCCTGCTGCAGCGAGCGCACGAACTGACGTTCCGATGATCGCAGATGCATGATCCTGCTGCCGTACAGCTGCAGAGGTCCGTCCACATGAACACTTCCCATTTCTACAAGTCCCTTCTCTCACTGGCCACTTTATTAGAAACACCCCCCTTCTGCTTCCACTCACTGGCCACTTTATTAGAAACACCCCCCTTGTGCTTCCACTAACTGGCCACTTTATTAGAAACACCCACCTTGTGCTTCCACTAACTGGCCACTTTATTAGAAACACCCCCCTTCTGCTTCCACTAACTGGCCACTTTATTAGAAACACCCCCCTTCTGCTTCCACTCACTGGCCACTTTATTAGAAACACCCACTTCTGCTTTCGCTACCTGGCCACTTTATTAGAAACACCCACCTTGTGCTTCCACTAACTGGCCACTTTATTAGAAACACCTCCCTTCTGCTTCCACTAACCGGCCACTTTATTAGAAACAACCCAACTAACCCTAACCCTGGCCCTCAGCTCAGCCCGACCCAGCGCTCTAATTAAACTCGGCTGGCGTGTTTTGTGCTAACCTTCATTATTCTGCCCCAAATGTCAGCTGACCATCTCGCTGGAGACATTAGCATTTAGATTGCGTCTCTGAGCTAGTCATCGGGTTTCCATACGGTGGTCAGCGGAGCAGCGTCGAGCGCATCCACCAGCAGAGACATCAGTTAGCGTTTATTAGGCCTGTGAACACCGGGGGCCTCTCTGCCTCCTTAACCCCACCCGGGTGGAGGAATGGCCTCTGGACCGGACCTGAATTCACTTATTTACTGATTTTGGGAAAATGCCAGGTCTAAAAGACACCCCGACCTAAACCGGAACATTTACCAATCGTCACATCTAACACAGACTCTACAGTCGCTCGTGGAGGGAGGGCCCGCTTTAAAGGGCCCATATCCAGCTTGTTTATTTATACTTTTATAAACATATAAACATATAAAATGGGGCTCAATTCACACGTACAATCCTTCCCCTACAGCAGACGTCCCATCAGGGCGTACTGAACCGTACTGTGAGAGTACACCATCGGCTGTGGTGTCTCAAATACTCACCGAAGGTCCCCCGTACCTTCAGTGAATGGGAGCGGTATCGGTTCTATTAATAACCTGGCTCCGAGTGTGGGGGACGGTGCGGCGCCCCCCGTATGTCTTACTAACACGCATTCATGTGCTGCTGTTTCTGTCGTTGATGTTATCCCGTCTTTGACTTCCAGTGTCTGTAACAGCTCCAACCATGACAACAGCATGTCAGGGGCAGCCGTGGGTCTGGTCTGGTGACTGGCGGGTCGTCGGTTCGATTCTCTGAACTGACAGTAACGACTAAGGGGCCCTTGAGCGAGGCACCTAACCCCCAACTGCTCCCCGGGTGCCGTGAATAGGGCTGCCACAGCTCACCCAACAGACCTGCCCATTTACCCAACGTTTCCAAAATGTCTATCCAAAACACATTCACCTCCATGTAGCCTCTTCTACTGAGTAGGTTTCCCCGGTGCTTCTCTTACGTGCTGCTCCAACTCCCTTCGTCAGTGTCGCAGTTAAGGTCTCTCTGCCACACCGGGCTGATCGACCCCCAGCTTTTATTTATACAACTCTGATTTGAAGAGATTTCCAAAAGTTCCCAAGATCCCATTTCCTCCGAGACATGACTACTGCCTCGTTAAACAGGTCACCAGTAGAGCGGGTCCCACACTCCATCCACTCCCTCCAGTAAACTGGTTTCTTACCAGTGACTACTTCAGGGTTGTGCCACAGTGGCGAATGTCGTTGTTGAAATTGAGAAACTGTCGCTGTCCGGTGAACCGGATCCCGAACCTCCCCTGAGTGGGATAAAACAGGGTTCCAGCACTGTTTAGGTTTCCACTCAGCTGTGTTAGCTAGCCGTGGTGCGTCCCTTGTTAAAGAGTGTGAGGCTGTTAGCAAAAACCAGCTAATCTACAAAACAAACCTCCTTTGGTTCACGCCATGCTAATTTACAACTCTGAAATCAAAACATCATCATTCAGTTCCCATGCCATCCCAAGTCACCGCTTAATTATTCCACATTAGTTCCAAAAGTGCCTATAACTATCCCAACTATTCCCAAATATCCCATCTCAGGAGCTACAGCTTAACTATCTCGTTCCCACTACTTAGAAAGTCGTGGCTACTATATAATTACTCTGCCTTAAGTTTCCTAATTTAATGATCTTATACCCTCACCTTAGTACATGGTAGGTATAATTTAACTAGCCCAACTTAATTATAACATTCCCACATCTTAGGAATTCATGTCCTTAACCCCACGTCACCGTCACCAAAGACTGCAGTGGTGTCGTACCAGACTGTCATGGAGTGACTCAGAATGGCAGCGGGTCATCTTCAGTGACGAGTCCCGCTTTAGTCTTGGTGGAGACGCCCAACGAATCCGTGTGTGGAGGCACCGTGGTCAGCACCGAGATGAACGGTCTGTCGTCACACGTCCAGAAGACCTGGTGTCCCTCACCTCCACCCCTACCGCACCATCTGCAGGAACTGTGTGAGGATGTTCAAGCTGCATGGGATGGATTATCACAGGACTCCATTAGCAACCTCTACAGCTCCATACCGAGACGTCTGGCGTGTTGGGTTAGCAAACACGGCGGCCCGATGCCATACTGAGAGACAGACTTCTGTATGTGTAGCTCAATAAATATTGATCATATCAGTCTAAATTTATCACCAGTTATTGATCCTGGTCACCTTTATCCTCCTTCCCAACACACCTGCACTCCCACACCTCCTTCTAGGTGGAGCTGTTCTGTAGATGAGGAGTGTGCATGTACGTACGTCAGTCTTAAAGAGACAGTAACAGCCTGTTTGCTCCTGAGGGATAGAGAGAGGTTGGGAATGCCGGCTGTGTAAATATGACAGTATAACCTGGGTGGAATGGTATAAAAGGCTCTCGGGAGAAACGACTACAGCTGTAGCCACCTAATAAAAGGATTGTCTGGAATTTTAAAGGCATAAACAAAACATGTACGGTTCTGTATGGTTCTTCTTTATGGGACCCCTCTAAAGAACCCTTCCAGGCAGGGAGTGAGTGAGGACGTCTGTGAAGGGTTCAAACCCTCCAGCAGTCCAGCGTTCAACCTCCCATCAAATTCACAGATCAAACGCAGCGCTGATGTTCAAATCAAACTCCGCTTTGTCCGAGCGCTCTCCGTGCTCTCCCGCTGACGCGATGACACGGCCCAGAACCTTTCTGACAAGCCACGATAAAAACAGCACCTCATTATGGATAATTGGCATCATAAAGCCCGGCAGCTCGTTACCGGGGGCGATGTGATTCAGTGATATTACTCTTCTTCCCTCCACTTAAACCTACCACTTCACAAGTTACCGTCATCAGTCCGTGTGTTACATCAACAACACGCAGCTACAACGGGGTCCGGTTCCTCCATCTACACAGATAGAACCTAACACAGGACATATTAGATTAGATTATCAACACAAGACATATTCATTCATTCATTCATCACCACGAACTAACTCTGAACCCCTGACTGGAGTAGAACACCAGCCGGGTATCTCCACTACACCATGAAGATAGCTCCACCTGTACACTAGAACCTCTGACTGGAGTAGAACACTATCCGGGTATCTCCAGTACACCATGAAGATAGCTCCACCTGTACACTAGAACCTCTGACTGGAGTAGAACACCATCCGGGTATCTCCAGTACACCATGAAGATAGCTCCACCTGTACACTAGAACCTCTGACTGGAGTAGAACACCAGCCGGGTATCTTCAGTACACCATGAAGATAGCTCCACCTGTACACTAGAACCTCTGACTGCAGTAGAACACCATCCGGGTATCTGCAGTACACCATGAAGATAGCTCCACCTGTACACTAGAACCCCTGACTGGAGTAGAACACCATCCGGGTATCTCCGGTACACCATGAAGATAGCTCCACCTGTACACTAAAACCTCTGACTGGAGTAGAACACCATCCGGGGAACTCTGGTAACAATCACATTCCCACACCTTCCCTTGGAAAACTAATCCTGTGGGAATAAGGCGTAAGACTGAATGTTGAGGGAGTGAAAATTAGATCTGTATGATCTGAGGTGTCTTTCCAGTGGTTTAGCCAAGCAGTTAGCACCATGCTAATAGGTAGGATACATGCTGGATTAGCCTCAGATGTAGAGACACTAAGCGTCGGGTCTGATAGACCCCATCAGCCCACTTTACCATCAGCCAAATTATACTGTGTATCGGTCGAGGCCCACTTCTGACCCCCTTAAACCCTCCGCGGATGGTGATGCCGTGGAGATTTCGCCGTCTGCCACCACGCAAAGGGAGCCAATCCAATTACTCCACCAACTGAAGGCATGTTCCTCCTAATGGACACGCTCTGATGTCTCATGGCCACTCGCATGGGAGTGGACACATGGGTAAAAGAGGAGCTGGTGAATTCTGATTGGTCACAGCGCGGTAGCATGGGGTTAAAGCATGCTGAGACATGTTGGCTTCACTCTTTCATTCTCGCTTCTCCTTTCCCTCTCCATCTCTCCCCTCCCTCGCGCGCTCTCGCTAATCCGGGCTGCCGAGGTCCTGCTGTCTGTCTTTGGAGCTTCATATCTCCATTCCCAGCAGCCATCTGGACTCAAAACACCTCAGAAAGACCCCGCGATAAAACAGCACCTCGCCTTCACTAATCTTACCCCAACCAGCAGCCAAACGCCAAGCCCGGTAAGCATCCTGAGTGACAGGCTGGAGGAACAGAGGCTGGAAAAGCATCCAGACTCATTACAGGCTCCTTAGCAGGCTGTGCTGTCTTTAAACTCTAGAGTGAGAGCAGATTCCTCCGCAGCCTGGAATAAACCGGGAAAGATTTCAGCTTCTGGACATTAGAGTCCCCAAAGTTCGCTCCTCTGCATCAAACCTAAACAGCAGCACAATTCCCAAACTTCCAGGAAGCCAAAGCTGAAAAAGGTCAGCCCCTCCACTTTTAATAAAAATAAAAAATAACCAACTGGAAAAGTGCAGTTCCTGAAAGAAACTGGGGTTGCGCGGCTTGCCATGAGAAGAACGAGGGATGAATAAACGGCACATAGAAGAGTGGGGGTCAGTGTCACCGTGGATTAGAGTTTGGAGATCGACCCTGAGTGAGTACATGCCGTTTGGTGGCTGTAGGTCAAAGGAGACAGTAGGATTTGGTTGAGCCAAAAATGGCTGGGACTCTATGGGAGGAACGAGGCATAGAGGAGGGGGGGTCAGCACGGCTGTGGTTAATACTTGGGGACCCTCCTCTAGTGAGTAAACTGTAGAGCTTGGCATCGTTCGGGGATCTGCCCTGACTGAGTACCAGAGACACCATAGAGTTTGGCTATCCCCAAAATGGCTGGGATTCTATGGGAGGATAAAGGGATGCGAAAAGAAAGACAAACAGAGGAGTGCGGGTCGAACCAACACTGAATTCCTGCTCGGAGCTCTGTCCCAATGCCAGGACCAGACCGGGCTCCCAGACACATTTCACCACAGTAGCGGAGTTTAACCGGACCCGGGACCCCAGACACGTTTCACCACAGTAGCGTAGTTCAACCTGACCGGGACCCCAGACACGTTTCACCACAGTAGCGGAGTTTAACCAGAACGGGACCCCAGACACGTTTCACCACAGTAGCGTAGTTCAACCGGACCGGGACCCCAGACACGTTTCACCACAGTAGCGGAGTTTAACCAGAACGGGACCCCAGACATGTTTCACCACAGTAGCGTAGTTCAACCGGACCGGGACCCCAGACACTGTAGCGCGAGTGTTAACGTTTCACCACAGTAGCAGAGTTTAACCAGACCGGGACCCCAGACACGTTTCACCACAGTAGCGGAGTTTAACCGGACCGGGACCCCAGACACGTTTCACCACAGTAGCGGAGTTTAACCGGACCGGGACCCCAGACACGTTTCACCACAGTAGCGGAGTTTAACCGGACCGGGACCCCAGACACGTTTCACCACAGTAGCGGAGTTTAACCGGACCGGGACCCCAGACACATTTCACCACAGTAGCGGAGTTTAACCGGACCGGGACCCCAGATACGTTTCAACACAGTAGGAGTTTAACCGGGCCGGGACCCCAGACTTGTTTCACCACAGAAGCAGAGTTTAACCAGACCGGGCTCCCAGACACGTTTCACCACAGTAGCGGAGTTTAAACGAGCCGGGCTCCCAGACACGTTCCACCACAGTAGCGGAATTTAACCGGGCCGGGACCCCAGACACGTTTCATCACAGTAGCAGAGTTTAACCGAGCCAGGACCCCAGACTTGTTTTACCACGGTTTCACCACAGTAGCGGAGCTGACGTCTCTCTAGTTTTACACAGCTGAAGGTGTAAAAGTTCAGTCCCTCCATTTCTCATAACAATATATCCGAGGATCACACGCCGGCAGTGCTAATCAGCTAATTATGCGGTTATTTATAGCCGAGTGTTGAAGCTGTGTTCCTACATCGACAGAGGAAGCTCCTCACGGAGGTCAGGAACACATCGCAGGCAGTCAGGGCGTTAAGGCGTGGGATAACTAGCGCTGAATTAGTTAGGGGCTACAGACGGACGTTTGTTGGTGATTAATTACTCAGCCGCTGTAGCACCACCATATGCTGTGGAGGTACGCTCAGCTTCAGACTCCTCTACACCACCAGTTCACACCCATTTAAACAGCACTACTCCAGCTAACCATGCGCACACGGCCGTCTGGGGACGTCTACACGTAACGTAAACACAAAACTAACACACCAAGGAGACAGACAGGGACCGCAGGGACATGTGCAGGGACGAGGAGTTTAACCGGGTCATTATCCGGGCCAGGATCCCGGACATGTTTCACTGTGGTGGCAGCGTTCAGCTGTTTGCATGAGTCAGGACACTCATCCTTCCAGTAATGGAGTTCATGAGCCAAGACGTTTTTCACTGCAGTGGTGGAGTTTCACCGGGTCGGGACCCTAAACACGTTTCACCATGGTAGCAGAATTTAACCGGTCCGGGATCCCAGATACGTTTCACCGTAGTAGCGAGTTTAACCGGGCCGAGACCCCAGACACATTTCACCACAGTACCGAAGTTTTACCGGGCTGGGATTCCGAACACGTTTTACCACAGTAGCGGAGTTTATCCGGACCGGGACCCCAGACACGTTTCACTACAGTAGGAGTTTAACCGGACCAGGATCCCAGACACGCTTCGCCGCAGTAGCGGACTTTAACCGGACCGGGTCCCAGACACACTTCACCACAGTGGCAGATCCCAGACATGCTTCACCGCAGTAGCGGACTTTAACCGGACCAGGATCCCAGACAGGCTTCACCACAGTAGCGGAGTTTAACCGGACCGGGATCCCAGACACGTTTCACCGCAGTAGCAGAGCTTGACTGGTCCATAAGCCTGGACACTTCTTTTCCAACTGTTATAGAGCATTGGGCTGGGCCCGGTCCCGCTCCTTTCGTTTTCGGGGAACAGTGACCCAGTGCCCTTTGTAGATGGTGCCTTATACCAAGGACACCCACAGGGGGCAGGTGGGTCACCCAAGAGTCATGAATCTCGTAGAACCCGAGCCGCGGACCTTTGCTGTGGCTAACTGATAAAACAATAGAGTTAGACTCGCCAACCATGTGGACCACTAATAGAGTCCGGCAAAGTCCACGCGTGAGCCTGCTTGGTGGGCTTGTAGGCCCGTTTCAGAGGGTCCAGACAGCCGTTCAGATAAACCAGCTTCGTTCTCGTCTTCTCTGGTACACTCCTTTGATAATGGACAGATCTAGAGGAGGAAATGCCAGTGATAGCATAAAGGAAGTAAGATCCCAACACGCTCCGGCCCCCCTCCCTGATGCAGAGATATTCTTTCAAGGGCCTCACCCTTTCTTTGGACAGCGCTGGTGTGTGAATGAGCTCTTTTCTGATTGGCTACCCTGTAATGTGTCTCAACCAAACAGCAGCCTGGGTGGAAGCACTCCTACCTACATACCCCATAGGCCTCTAGCATATATGCACATATATCTACAGCTCTGTAAAACGGTAAGAGCCCACCTGTACCTGATCAGGTTCTCTAGGTGTACCGGTTCTGGGTTTGTGCTGGTTCTGTTTGATTCTCTACACTACTGGAACCATGTCTCCCAAACTCCAGATTAGATATTGTATTAGATCTGTGTATTTAGAAAATCACTAATGACCTCCAGAAGCCTGTTTTTAGAACCATGCTCGCTGTGCGTCTCACCCCAGCCACCGCTCGCCAGTCTCTCTGTAGGTCAGAGGTCATCTTACGGTGGGTAAGGGGCATTGGAACGAGGTGGCGCTCATCACGGTCAGTAGAGAGTGGGTTTGGCCCTCTGCCAGTCTGTAGCTGTGTTGTCCTGTGTGTTTGCTGCTGGACCTTGTTCTTATGAACCAGACGCTCACTGTATCTGCCAGTAAAGCTAGAACCCAACCTTCGGTTCCTCACTGAGAACCTGGAGTTGAGGGTTCAAATGGCTTTGAATGACGAGCCTGTCAAACACCTGTTTGGCTACGTGAGCCAGTTCATCAACAGAAGAGCACCACCTCGTCCTTCGCCCGAGTGAAACAGACCCTCTCGGGAGATCAGGGGAACAAACATCAATAAGAGGAACCCAAACACAGTGCGTAAGGATGGGCCCTCCCTGCGTCAGGGCCCTCCGAGGCTGTACTGGTGTTCAGGCTGAAACCGTAGAAGGGTAGGGAGTCCCTAACGCATGCATGTATTCATGATGGAGTGTGCTCACGTGTGTTAGATGATACAGGAGGTGGAGTAGAGGGACAGATGGCGAGGCTGAAACCCAGACAGAAGCCAGAATATCACTTGGTTCTCAGCCAAAGGCTCAGCGCTCAGACGCAGTGCCAGAGCAGTGAACGTGTGTCAGTTCAGCTTTATTTACGGGGCTCTTTCTGCAGCAGCCGCACAGAGCTCTTAAAGCACAGGGCCGACCGGCCCGGTTCCAGACTCCACACACCGGATTCACCCCATCAGCTCGTTATCAGAACCATAAATTATTAATTCATCATTAAAGCGGGTTTGGTGAGAGATCTTCTGTAGAGTTCTGTACAGTGGTGGTGATGGGAACCAGGGTTCTCCATATCTAGAACACACATATAGACGCTGTATTGACTATCTAACCCACCAGTGAACCTACACGTGTCTCTGAGTGTGTATGGAATGTTGATGATGAAAATCTGGAAAACCTGGAAATACTAAGTTCCTCTGGGGGACTATTTGACCTCACAGCGCCCTGCAGCATGTATCCCTCCACCATGAATGGAGTTTAAGGCTGAGATCTTCTCCACACTATCATAAACAGCGTCTCAGACATCAGGCAGCGTATTCAGAACCACCTCATGTAGGAACTTCCTGTGAGGGAGCTTTTAGAGGGGACGTCTGGTTACCTTCACCAACACTGGGTACAGATCCGAGTTTATGTTTCTCTGCAGGAGAACCGGCCTGCAGGACTTCGCTCAGTTCTCATCCATCTCAATCAGTTCCCCTTTAAACGCAAAACTGAGTATACCCCCCCCTTCTCACCCTCTCCCTCCCTCTCTCTCCACCCATCACTCTCTTCTTCTCTCTCCCTCTCTCAATCACCTTCTTAGCTACTGTAGCTGCTCTAATCAATAGTTTCCCTGTTTATTGGCTCTCCATCCCACTGTTCTGTCTAAGCAGTGCTTGACGGACTAGCGCTGGATGGACGAGGCCTCAGATTGATCTTCAGGCCTCATCTTCATTATCTTGTCCATCACCCTCCAGTCAGCCGCGAGTGACAAACCAGACAGTGTAATGAAAGGCTCAGGAAAAAGAGAGGACAAGAGACGGGAGAATACAGAAAACAGGCAGATAGAAGATTAACATGTAATACTAATACTCAATCAAATCCTCACAGCAATGTTCCAACATCACTACCCGACCTCACTAATGCTCAACCAAATCCTCACATCAACGTTCCAACATCACTACCTGGCAATGTTCCAACATCACCACGTGACCTCACTAATGCTCAATCAAATCCTCACAGCAATGTTCCAACATCACTACCTAACCTTACTAATGACTCAATCAAATCCTCACAGCAATGTTCCAACATCACTACCTGACCTCACCAATACTCAATCAAATCCTCACAGCAATGTTCCAACATCAGTATCTAACCTCAATAATGCTCAATCAAATCCTCACAGCAATGTTCCAACATCAGTACCTGACCTCACTAATGCCTGAATCAAATCCTCACAGCAATGTTCCAACATCAGTACCTGACCTCACTGATGCTCAATCAAATCCTCACAGCAATGTTCCAACATCACTACCTGACCTCACTTATGCTCAATCAAATCCTCACAGCAATGTTCCAACATCAGTACCTGACCTCACTAATGCTCAATCAAATCCTCACAGCAATGTTCCAACATCACTACCCGACCTCACTAATGCTCAACCAAATCCTCACAGCAATGTTCCAACATCACTACCTGACCTCACTAATGGCTCAATCAAATCTTCACAGCAATGTTCCAACGTCACTACCTGACCTCACTAATTCTCAATCAAATCCTCACAGCAATGTTCCAACATCAGTACCTGACCTCACTAATGCTCAATCAAATCCTCACAGCAATGTTCCAACATCAGTACCTGACCTCACCAATGCTTACCTGACAGGAATGAAACTTGGTGTGCAGGTTTGACACTGTGAGACTTGGTAATGATTCAAGCTGAACAGTGAGCAGTGGTGCCCTCCATTAATCCTGCTGGTGCCAGCACCATTGGCAGACGGCTGCACCACCCATTCCTGAGACAGTGGGCATGAATAACTGTACACAGAATTTGGCCAAAAAGACAGATCTTCTATAAGGTATACAGTAGCAGCTCAAAATCTCAAAACTGACCAGTAGCAGCTCAAAATCTCAAAACTGATCAGTAGCAGCTCAGAATCTCAGAACTGACCCACAGTGGCCCAAAACCTCTAAACTGCCCAGTGGCGAATGATGAAACGGTGGTTTCGCCCTAAGCATCCAAAATATTCAATGCTATACAGCCACCGATCCGCCCTGAGTATATCCCAGGATAGAGATGCTTGCTGGAGGCGGTTGTGAGCAGTAGTAGGGGTCTGGTTGTTGAACACGGTGGGTTAAGGCAGTGTGTTAATGGAGCATGAGCAGATTTAACACCCTGTTAGCCCTCCTCACAGTCAGGGTTCCCAACACGCACTGATACGGCCTTCTGCTTCAGCAGGCTTCAGCTTTCACTCCCCGCGTACTGTACCAGGGTAATCAATGAGCTCAGACGACTGATTACACCAACACCCCCAACACACCTCGGTGGTCTGATTCAATCATAGGCCTCTTTAACATGCCCATCTTCACACTGTAAACTCTCATGACCAAGGTAAGCTCCTCCTCCAGGGTCAGCTCCTCCCTTTACACCTCCACTGGAGTAACAGTACTAAAGCATGGAGAGTAACAGGAGCATGATGGCTCTAATGTCCCAGGAGACACCAAGTGCACTGAAGTAATTTAAGTATACTTAAGTATGAACTGTACTGGAAGTGTACTATTTTCATATACTATGTACTTAGTATGCTAAATATCATCTTTAGTGCTACCAAGATATACTTAAGTAGACCTACCTGTACTTAACTGTACTATTGTGAGACACCTCTTAGATTCATTTAGAGATCCTTAAGTACATGATAAAGTACATTTAGTACATTAAAATATACTTTTAAATATATATACTTTTATTAAGTACTCCTTCTATTAAAGTACTACTAAGGTCAACCGGTCATTATTACACTAGTAATATATACATTTTGTTCCAATCAATAGTGTGCTTGAAACATACATATTTGTTTGGTTGCATTTTTTTAAATTTGCGCCGATTTTTTTTTTGTTGACTGATTTGGTAGTATAAGATTAATAGATCTTTAGATCTTTTTTTTAAGATGTTAGTAGAAATTATAATCCTGCCAGAGCACCTTTAGACAGTGACACAGTTACTGGTTTTTAAGATAAGATCGTTTACAGCACTAGATCTAATTTTTTAAATTCAGGCCATTTTGAACCAAATTTTAAAATTTAACCAAATTTTCACCAAATCAGAGAAAAGTTTGATTTGTTAATTAAATTTTTTTTTTTTTTGTTGTTTTTTTTTGTTTTTGCTGTGTAAGAATTATGGGTACCACTTTAAAATAAGGCTACCTTTATAAAGTGTTTATGGATGGTTTAAAATGAGTTTACTAATGGTTAATAATGAGTCCATAAACACATTAAAATCATTAATAAGCAGTTACAATACATAAATAAGATGGACAACAGTGACTTGTTATTATCACACATACTGTTATACTGTTAAAGCTCAGATTTTGATGTTTACTAATCTTACTTTGTCTTTTCCATCAGTCCACAGCACCCTGTCAGCTTCAATACATATTCACGTGCATCATATGGAGGAGCTCTTTTGAATAATTTGTTATAACTGCTTATTAATCATTTGTAAAGTGTTTATGACCTAACTAAAAACAGCTCTAAAGCTGGCACAAATTAAGCCCTGATGGTCAAATGAAGCCATTAGTGTGTGGTATTGCTAAAGAAGCACGAGCAACCTGCATTATTGGCCTGTTCTGTCTGGTTCCCCACTCGACGTCGCCTGAGGTGAGTGAGTGCCGAGGCAGTTAGCACCATGCTAGGTCGCGTGGGTCTGTATTAGACGCTCCAGCGCTAACGCCGATGAAGCGGACGCGCCTGATCAGCTGTGCAGTTCAGTCTTGCCTCTGAACTATCGCTTTAATTACGGCTGGCCCGCTAATCAGCACTAACACTTTGTGTTTACAGTTGGAAACCGCCAAATCCTGAGAGGAAAACTCTTCAGCGAGCTGCCAAAGCCGGAGCAGCAGGAAGGCTCGGCAGCGCTCGGGTGAAAGCGCCAAAGCTAAGCAGCGAGAGAGGATGAGCAGTCCGATGGGGTGAACGCGTGCGAGAGCCGCTCTTGGCAGTCCAGAGCGGGGGAATTAGCCTGCCAAGCAGGATCTGGCGGCTGATGCGGATGCACAAGGCCGGTGTGCCGCAGCCTACTTTAGGCATGAAGGGACAGACAACAGCGGAGACATGCATTCCCAGCTTCACAGCGGGAGTCAGGAACAGCACCGCACGCTTCAGGTGCTGGTGCAGACCCACCGGCTTCACCGCCGGAACAGGAGGAGTAAATATTCCACTAGCCGTCCTGGAGCTGCGTCGCTAGCAGGGTGAACCGGAGAGCAGCAGGAGCTCCTTCAGCTGTCCCACTGAAACGACGCTGTTCTGCTTCTCACACGGTGGAGTCCGCGGTGGAGGCAGCGGTGGAGTCAGCGGTGGAGTCAGCCTTACTCCCTCAGTCCCTCACGCTCCGGCTCTTCTCCCTCAGTCCCTCACGCTCCGGCTCTTCTCCCTCAGTCCCTCACGCTCCGGCTCTTCTCCCTCAGTCCCTCACGCTCCAGCTCTTCTCCCTCAGTCCCTCAAGCTCCTGCTCTTCTCTATCAGTCCCTCATGCTCCTGCTCTTCTCCCTCAGTCCCTCACCCTCTGGCTCTTCTCCCTCAGTCCCTCACGCTCCGGCTCTTCTCTATCAGTCCCTCACGCTCCTGCTCTTCTCCCTCAGTCCCTCACGCTCCGGCTCTTCTCCCTCAGTCCCTCACGCTCCGGCTCTTCTCCCTCAGTCCCTCACGCTCCGGCTCTTCTCCTTTAGGCCCTCACGCTCCGGCTCTTCTCCTTTAGGCCCTCACGCTCCGGCTCTTCTCCTTCAGGCCCTCTTTTCTCTTGTTCATCCTGCTCTCCTGTCTTCTTCCTCCTCCATGTCCCTTATTCCTTTCTTTTTTCCTTCTTCCTCTTTACCCGTCTTATTATCTTTCCTTCTCTCAGTCTCTTCCTCTCCTTTCTTACTTTTACACCTCCTATCTGTCTCCATCACATTATCACTAATCTCTCCTTTCTGTTCTCTCTCACCTTTCAGTGCCTTACTCCTCCTTCTCTCTCTCTCTCTCTCTCTCTCTCTCTCTCTCTTTCTCTCTCTGTCTCTCTCTCTCTCTCTTTCTCCCTCTCTCTCCCTCTCTGTCTCTCTCTGTCTCTCTCTCTTTCTCTCTCTCTGTCTCTCTCTCTCTGTGTCTCTCTCTCTGTGTCTCTTTCTCTCTGTCTCTCTCTCTCTCTCTCTCTCCTGATCATGTACGTTTGAGGGAGGATGTCTGATAGAACTGGGTTCAGGATTTACGATGGCCTGATCCTGTAGCATGTTCCTGACCCAGGGTGCCCGGCTTCCTCATGTCCAGTCCGATCCAGACTGAGCTGGACGCCACGCTGTAATAATGGCCTTTAGGGGACACTGAGTCATCCGAGTGGTCTCAGAGGGGCCAAACAGAGCTCACATATCATCTCAATCATCTCAGTACGGATTCAGCTCAAACGCAGAACGGATCCACTTCCTGTTCGTTAGTGTCCTAACAGTACCTCACACACAAAGGAGCACACAGGGGCCTCCGCACCTCAGCAGGGCGGCCCTCTGTCAGGGCCAAAGGCTGCTGAACAGGTGTGACTATGTCCAGAGCTGAAGGGGCTCGCCCTGCTCCCACCACACATCGGTAAACCGCACAGTCTGAGAAATACCCCGGTGCTCATTTACCTCCCCCACTCACACTGCAGGCTGCGCAGCACGGCCACGTGACGCCGTGCTGTAACGCCAGTGGGCAGCAGCTCCAGATGTGAACAGCCACTCCTGTAACCGAGTACCAGGTCAGAGTCATCTGTCATCACCACTCATTCAGCCGGCTGTGAATCCCGCATCCACAACCTGAGTGTACCGAGCCGAGCAGTGTCCGTACGAGCTCGGGTGTGAGAGCTCCACCAGTGACCAGCCAGTTCAGACCTGGCCGACCAGCAGCGGTCACCCAGCTGTTCCTGAATTACGACCTGGTCTCTCAGAACAAATACAGGCATGCTTAGTCACCACGTTACATTACCACCACAAGGCAGGAACTCCATTCTTAGAAATGTTAATTAAAGCCCTCAGAGCTCTACCTAGTATCTCAAACTACAGAGCTGTGTTCTCATAACTCTCCCCATCTTTAATAGACCCAAAATAAAGATCAACACGTCAAACTAAATTTTAATATTAACAATATTCTAAATAAATACTAACAATGTTTAAAAATACTAAAGAAATACAATGTTTAGTCTGTTTTTAATTTCTCTTTACTTTTACAAACATAATATTAAAATAGACTTGTTTTCTCGAGGCTCTGATTTACCTTTGTATCTGACAAATAGACCCAAAATAAAGATATAATTTTTTTTTTTAAATACTAAAATACTTAGTATATTTTTATCTGATTTTTATTAAAAACGTGCTGTCTCTTATTTTCTCTTTATTTAGACATCACCTCAAAACAGCATCTCAAAGCAGACTTGTTCTCTAAAGACAGTCTTCCTTTTCTATCTTCCTATCTGCCTTACACACCCAAAATGAAGATTTATTTGTGAAATAAAAGAGAATATCTTTAAAATATCAAAATACTAAAAATACTCGCATTCACACATTCATGTAGGACAGTGACCTGTTAATGTCCACGTCCAGGTCAGCAACGTCGCGTGAAGGTGACCCGGTGGGGCGTGAAGACCAGACTAACCAGCAGTACGAGCGTCTTTGACCAGGAGGCTTAGTTCTGATCAGAGACCTGGTGAGAGGAAACACACCAGCACAGTTCCAGAACTTTCTCTAACCTGAATAACAGTGTTCAGGTTCTCCTGATCTGACTGGCTGTAAAACTCCTGAACTGAACCGGGATGGTGTTCAGGTGTTCAGGTGAATAACAGTGTTCAGGTTCTACCGATCTGACTGGCTGTAAACTCCTGAACTGAACCGGGATGGTGTTCAGGTGAATAACAGTGTTCAGGTTCTCCTGATCTGACTGGCTGTAAACTCCTGAACTGAACCGGGATGGTGTTCAGGCGAATAACAGTGTTCAGGTTCTCCTGATCTGACTGGCTGTAAACTCCAGACCTGAACCAGGATGGTGTCCAGGTGTTCAGGTGAATAACAGTGTTCAGGTTCTCCTGATCTGACTGGCTGTAAAACTCCTGAACTGAACCGGGATGGTGTTCAGGTGAATAACAGTGTTCAGGTTCTACCGATCTGACTGGCTGTAAAACTCCTGAACGGAACCGGGATGGTGTTCAGGTGTTCAGGTGAATAACAGTGTTCAGGTTCTACCGATCTGACTGGCTGTAAAACTCCTGAACTGAACCGGGATGGTGTTCAGGTGTTCAGGTGAATAACAGTGTTCAGGTTCTACCGATCTGACTGGCTGTAAACTCCTGAACTGAACCGGGATGGTGTTCAGGTGAATAACAGTGTTCAGGTTCTACCGCTCTGACTGGCTGTAAACTCCTGAACTGAACCGGGATGGTGTTCAGGTGAATAACAGTGTTCAGGTTCTCCTGATCTGACTGGCTGTAAAACTCCTGAACTGAACCGGGATGGTGTTCAGGTGAATAACAGTGTTCAGGTTCTACCGATCTGACTGGCTGTAAACTCCTGAACTGAACCGGGATGGTGTTCAGGTGTTCAGGTGAATAACAGTGTTCAGGTTCTCCTGATCTGACTGGCTGTAAACTCCAGACCTGAACCGGGATGGTGTCCAGGTGTTCAGGTGAATAACAGTGTTGAGGTTCTCCTGATCTGACTGGCTGTAAAACTCCTGAACGGAACCGGGATGGTGTTCAGGTGAATAACAGTGTTCAGGTTCTACCGATCTGACTGGCTGTAAAACTCCTGAACTGAACCGGGATGGTGTTCAGGTGTTCAGGTGAATAACAGTGTTCAGGTTCTCCTGATCTGACTGGCTGTTAAACTCCTGAACTGAACCAGGATGGTGTTCAGGTGTTCAGGTAAATAACAGTGTTGAGGTTCTCCTGATCTGACCGGCTGTAAACTCCTGAACTGAACCGGGATGGTGTTCAGGTGAATAACAGTGTTGAGGTTCTCCTGATCTGACCGGCTGTAAACTCCTGAACTGAACCGGGATGGTGTTCAGGTGAATAACAGTGTTCAGGTTCTCCTGATCTGACTGGCTGTAAACAGGTAAATAACATGTGTGTTCAGGTGAATAACAGTGTTCAGGTTCTCCTGATCTGACTGGCTGTAAACTCCTGAACTGAACCGGGATGGTGTTCAGGTGAATAACAGGATGGGTATTAACACTAATGAAACATGACGGAATACGGATCTAATGAAGCCCTGGAGGTGCGGGGTGACGCGGGAGCGACTGTAATTACACTGTGGCATTTCGGTTCAGGTGCGGCAGCAGCAGGGCTGAACAACCTGGAGGAACAGAAACCTGCACTGAACTCCCTGAACATCCTGATCACACGGCAGGACCACCCGAGCCGGACCACCCCAGAGAGGAGTGAGCTTACACAGCATCACTCTGAGGACCCCAGTGTAGGACCCTCAACTGAGCAGTGAGAGTGTAGGGAGAGATGTTCCAGCACTGCTCTGACTGACTGAACAGTTAACCCAGACTTAGGAGACAGGGAGGGAGAGAGAAGGAGGGAGAGAGAGAGAGACCGAGCGGGGCGGGGGGGGGGGGGGGGGGGGGGGGTGGGGGACTGAGGGGGGCAGACAGAAGAGAAGAGAGGAGAGAGAGAGAGAAAGAGAGAAAGAGACAGACAGACAGAGGAGAGGAGAGAGAGACAGACGGAGGAGAGGAGAGGAGAGAGAGAGAGGGAGAGGAGATAGAGAGAGAGAGACAGACAGAGGAGAGGAGAGAGAGAGGGAGAGGAGAGAGAGAGACAGACAGAGGAGAAGAGAGAGAGAGGAGAGAGAGGGAGAGAGAGATACGGAGGAGAGGAGAGGAGAGAGAGAGAGAGAGACGGAGGAGAGGAGAGGAGAGAGAGAGAGAGGTACATGCATGATGAGAACACAGGTAAACACACACACACTGTATAAACCAGTATAACAGAACCACAGAGCCGGAACCAGCACCAGCGGACCCTCCGAGCGGACCGACCGCTCAGCTCTAGTAACACAGCGGAGCGTTAAAGCGCACGAGACACACATCCACTCACAAAGCAGCGCGTGAGTAAGTACGCCCGGATGGCTCCTCTTATTCGAACTTTCCGTTCCACCTTAAATGGCGCAGCGGATACACTGCGCCTGGACGGAACTCCAACACTGTTTAAGGTGGAACGGAAATGTCGCGCACAGAGCCAACTTCAGGTACAAACGCTCCACCTTACCTGGTCTCGAGCTGCTCCTGCTTTAACTTTGTCCGTTAACTCCCTCGCTCTCACGCGCTCATGGCTCCGTTAGCTCGCCGGTTAACGCGCTGAGATCGAGGAGAGGAGAGGAGGAGGAGAGGAGAGGAGAGGAGGAGGAAAAGGAGGGATATCCACCGGCTCTTCAGCTGCGAGCTGCCTCGTGCTGACACACATACGCCGCGAGCTGGAGAGGCAGAAAGGGGCGGTGCTTATCAGGCGCGATGGGCGTGGCCTCCGTGCACACCTGTGCGCTGACATCAGCATTTGAATTCATTATGCATTCATTAAAACCTTCATTTACACGTCACTGGAACAAGATCAAATGAACAGGAGTAATAAACAATAAACAACAAACAACACCTACAATTAATACGTGTGTGATGCTGTAGCCTGAATGGGTGGAGCTAAACGAACATAGGCTGAATGGGTGGGGCCAAACTGCTGTAGCCTGAATGGATGGGACTAAATTGCTGTGGGCTGAATGGGTGGAGCTCAGCTGCTGTACCCTGAGAGGTTGGTGCTAAACTGCTAGAGGCTGAATGGGTGGAGTTAAACTGCTGTAGCCTAAATGGATGGAACTAAATTGCTATTGGCTGAATGGGTGGAGCAAAACTGCTGTAGAATATATGGATGGGGCTAAACTGCTGGAGGCTGAATGGTTGGTGCTAAATTGCTGTAGGCTGAATGGGTGAAGTTGAACTGCTGTAGCCTAAATGGATGGGTCTAAACTGCTGTAGCCTGAATGGACGGAACTAATAAACTGTATAATAAATGGGGGGGCCTTAATTGCTGTAGGCTAAACGGGTGGAGCTAATCCACAGTATGATGTATGGGTGGGTCTTAATTTCTGTAGGCTGAATGGGTGGAGCTAATCCACAGTATGATGTATGGGTGGGTCTTGACTGCTGTAGGCTGGATGAGTGGAGCTAATCCACTGTATGATGTATGGGTGGGTCTTGACTGCTGTAGTCTGAATGGGTGGAGCTAATCTCCAGTATGATGTATGGATGAGTCTAAACTGCTGTAGGCTGGATGGGTGGAGCTAATCCACTGTATGATGTATGGGTGGGTCTTGACTGCTGTAGGCTGGATGGGTGGAGCTAATCCACTGTATGATGTATGGGTGGGTCTTGACTGCTGTAGTCTGAATGGGTGGAGCTAATCTCCAGTATGATGTATGGATGGGTCTAAACTGCTGTAGGCTGAATGGGTGGAGCTAATCCACTGTATGATGTATGGGTGGGCCTTAATTGCTGTAGGCTAAACGGGTGGAGCTAATCCACAGTATGATGTATGGGTGGGTCTTAATTTCTGTAGGCTGAATGGGTGGAGCTAATCCACAGTATGATGTATGGATGGGTCTTCACTGCTGTAGGCTGAATGGGTGGAGCTAATCCACTGTATGATGTATGGGTGGGTCTTGACTGCTGTAGTCTGAATGGGTGGAGCTAATCTCCAGTATGATGTATGGATGAGTCTAAACTGCTGTAGGCTGGATGGGTGGAGCTAATCCACTGTATGATGTATGGGTGGGTCTTGACTGCTGTAGGCTGAATGGGTGGAGCTAATCCACTGTATGATGTATGGGTGGGTCTTGACTGCTGTAGTCTGAATGGGTGGAGCTAATCTCCAGTATGATGTATGGATGGGTCTAAACTGCTGTAGGCTGAATGGGTGGAGCTAATCCACTGTATGATGTATGGGTGGGTCTTGACTGCTGTAGTCTGAATGGGTGGAGCTAATCTCCAGTATGATGTATGGATGGGTCTAAACTGCTGTAGGCTGAATGGGTGGAGCTAATCCACAGTATGATGTATGGATGGGTCTAAACTGCTGTAGGCTGAATGGGTGGAGCTAATCCACAGTATGATGAATGGATGGCTCTTAACTGCTGTATGGCTGATGGGGAGCAATCTTTGAGTGATGTATGGATGGCTCTTAACTGCTGTAGGCTGGATGGGTGGAGCTAATCCACAGTATGATGTATGGGTGGGTCTTGACTGCTGTAGGCTGGATGGGTGGAGCTAATCCACAGTATGATGTATGGATGGCTCTTAACTGCTGTAGGCTGGATGGGTGGAGCTAATCCACTGTATGATGTATGGGTGGGTCTTGACTGGTGTAGGCTGAATGGGTGGAGCTAATCCACAGTATGATGTATGGATGGATCTTAATTGCTGTAGGATGAATGGGTGGAGCTAATCCACAGTATGCCGATTGTGCGGGTCGTAGCTCTTTCCTTGCCTAGCAGACATAGCTAACGTTAGCTCCCACTGGAAACAGGCCCTTTGTGCTTAGTACAGGCTAGTCTGGACCCAGTGAGCACTGCTGGACCGGCACAGCAGTCGCTTCCTCAGTCCGTGAGTGTGGAGTGTCCACACATCCTCAGATGCACTACGTCCATTAACGTTAGACGTCCCACCACCACTGTAACAGTCCCCCGTTCCTACGAGATACGGGTCTGTAGTATCGGTATAGCAGGGGGCTCGGCTGGCTAACCAGCTAGCTAACACGAGCTCAGCTTCATCGCTAGCCTTGGACACTCACAGCTCACACTGAAATCACTGGGTTCTCAGGAATGGGCAGGAATCCCTCAGACACACTGGTGGAAAGGAGACTGGAGGCTGACACAGCCACACAGTGAAACCCCTGGTGGTTTTGGAATGCCAATCAAGTCCATATGGACACAATGTACCACGTCCACATACTTTTGGCCACGTAGTGTACAGACCATTCCAGAGCTGTCAGATCCCTGGAACTCACACATGCCGGCGCGTTTCTCCGAACCTGTCTCCATGTGTAGGAAAGAAAAGGAAATCAGGAAGTAACGCCAGTCAAATGAGTCGCCCTCACCATGGCAACCAGCCGATACAGTGCAAAAGGTTTAAAACTGTCACGGCCCCCCAGCAGACGCCCACCCACGCACACACACTCTCACAGACCCTACATGTGTGAGGAGTCTTTTCATGTCAGTGTGATGGAGAGCTTCAGAGGTGGAGGAGCTCCAGTCTGCTGCTCCCTCAGCACCTGTGTGCTGCCTCCACACATCCACACCACTTCCTCTGCCTCTCGCTCCGCCTGTGTTGGGCTTTCTATTCTCCGTTCCTCATGGCGTGGATGTTGCTAAGATTCCTCTGAGGTTCTGGTTCATGCTGACATGGCTGCATCATGCAATTTCTGTTTTCCAGGTCAGTCTCCCATTCTACCACATCCCGAAGGCATTCCGACGGGTTTGGATCCCACTGAGGAACAATGGCAGACACTCTCACATTGGTCAGGTGGTCCAGACTTGGTGGATGCCTTCCCTGGCACAGTTCCGAGGAGAATTCCCTGTAGGCTGGGATTGTATCCACTGCTGGTAGACCCGTATGACCGTATGCTTCCATACACCTGCAGATTCAGCTACTTCCTTCACACTATGGTCTTTGGCCACGCCCACATGCAGTCCCTCCTTTTAGCCAATCATTAACATCTGCTCTGGAGCCATTTTCCACACATGGAACGAGACATTCCCTGCCCTGTAGCACCTCTTCCCAATCTATGGATCCCATCTCTCACACCCCACAGGGATTTATAGTCCCATCGTCCTTGTGCAGCGCCACCTGCAGGAGCCTGAAGGTACTACCACCTTAAACACACAGTGATTCCTAGCTGAGGCACATATCAACTGTGCCAGTGTTCACCAGTCCAGTAGTGATGATCCTGTGTCCACTGCACTCAGATTATCTGACGATTGGGACATGGCATGGTCTGAGATTGGCTACCTGAGTTAGCATAGCCGTTCTGTCCGCTGGAACCAGCCTGGCCGTTCTCTACTGACGAGTAGAGGTCCACAGAACCGCCCCTCGCGGGATG
>JAMWET010002947.1:265000-290000 GCA_024036415.1 Prochilodus magdalenae | reverse complement strand
AGACCCCTTCATCTGCACATCACCTGCTGTCGTATGGTCCGCACTCCCGAGGACACCTAGTCTCGTCTGAACTGACTCTGATCTATATACGGGAGATTATGTGTAGAGTACTAACTTCAGGTTTACGTGGTGTCATTTTATGACACTCTGAAGGCTGGTAATTGGTAAATCTTCAGCACAGTTTGGGTATCAAATTACTTTTGATCTGTGATCAGAAAGTTTTCATTTTACTTCATTTGAAAGTGTAAAAATTCATTTCAGGATGACAGCAAACCCTGCTGGCAAATCTGCAGCTATAGTAATGCCAACAATAAGGCTAACAGTAATGCTAACAGGAATGCTAACAGTAATTCCAATAGCAACACTAAAAATTATGCTAATGACAAGGCTAACAGTAGTACAAACAGTAATGCTAACAGCAATGCTAACTGTTGTGTTAACAGTAGTACCAACTGTAATGCTAACAGCAATGCTAACTGTTGTGCTAACAGCAATGCTAACTATTGTGCTAACAGTAGTACCAACAGTAATGCTAATAGCAATGCTAACTGTTGTGCTAACAGTAGTACTAACAGTAATGCTAACTGTTGTGCTAACAGCAATGCTAACTATTGTGCTAACAGTAGTACCAACAGTAATGCTAACAGCTATGCTAACTGTTGTGCTAACAGCAATGCTAACTGTTGTGCTAAAAGTAGTACCAACAGTAATGCTAATAGCAATGCTAACTGTTGTGCTAACAGTAGTACTAACAGTAATGCTAACAGCAATGCTAACTGTTGTGCTAACAGTAGTACCAACAGTAATGCTAACAGCAATGCTAACTGTTGTGCTAACAGCAATGCTAACTATTGTGCTAACAGTAGTACCAACAGTAATGCTAACAGCAATGCTAACTGTTGTGCTAAAAGTAGTACCAACAGTAATGCTAATAGCAATGCTAACTGTTGTGCTAACAGTAGTATCAACAGTAACGCCAACAGTAATGCTAACAGTAATGGTAACAGTAATGGTAACAGTAGTGGTATGAAAGTAGATATAGCGTAACCATGGAAACATACGTAGTTTAATCATTAAAATGACCGTATTATAATTATGTTAATGAGGTAGTGTAACCATGGAAACAGATTTATATTCCAGTGGTGTAGCTGAGTTATGGTGTGGATGATGATACCTGGGCAGCAGGTGTAGAGCTGCACAGTGTACCGGTTCAATCTAGACCACGTTAGAGACTGTACAGAAGACACGGACGCGCAGAACCGGGCGGAACCACCCGCACTGCTCATTAGTGACTTCTGCTAAACGCATGTTTGACTGTGGAGGCATTAGGACTCTTCCTCTCTCATTAGAGCTGCATGTTTAACGGAGGTCTCCCTGTTTCCCCAGCTCTCCCTGCGCCTCCCTCTTTCCCTCCATCCGCTCCCAGCAGTGAGAGGAGTCTGATTAATCACTACAGCTCCATCCTGCCCTTACCTTACAGAAATGGGCCACGAGGAGGAGGAACCACCCCACCAAAAGACCCAGATCTCTGGGTGCTAGAGGGCTGGAGTCATGCCAAGGGGGTCAGGGGCTTAAGTCCAAAGCATCCCCAGCCGAGTTCCGAGGCTCCGGAGATAGCCGCGGTGAGCGCTTGTGAGTCTGGTTGCCCTGGGAGCAGGCTAGCTGCTCAGGGGGGCTCTGGAGAGAGGGCGGCTGCTTACGAAGGGCATGAAGCCAAGCAGTGGACGTGTGGTTGGTGTGTTGGGGTCTATGACAGCAGGTCTGGGGTATAGACATCTCCTTCACATATGGCCCCCATCATTATCAACCCCCCCGGCACCCACCATACCTCACTGCAGAACAGAAACAAGGACGGGAGCTACGGGGGGCTAATTTTACCCACCACCCCTCTGAGGACTGGGGACAAACCACAGCTCGGGCTTTAACACCAAATCCTTTTTTGACATTTTGAGAATACATGCTATATACTTTATTGCCAAAAGTTTTCACTCCCCCATGCTGATCACTAAATCCAGGTGTTCCAGTCACTTCCATGGTCACAGGTGTATAAACCGAGCACCTAGACCTGCAGACTGCTCCTACAGACGTTAGTGAGAGAATGGGTTGCTCTCAGGAGCTCAGTGAACTCCAGTGTGATACCGTGATAGGATGCTCCACCTGTGCTACAAGTCCAGTGGTGGAATTCCCTCCTACTAAATATTCCAGTCCACTGTCAGTGGGATTAGAACACAGTGGGAGGGATTGTACAGAGCGGGGTCAGCGGATGCTGAGGCTCATAGGACAATGGTCACCTTCCCACTATGTGAGGTGCCTCTCCTGGTGCTTGGGGGCACACATGGTCAAAGTGGAGATATCAGCAAGCCTATGATGGCAAGTGTCATCAGCCGCCCGTCGTCCATCCCGCGCTCGACTCCTGCCTGCTGGCTAAGGCTTCCTCTGGCCAGCACTGCTGTCGGACCTCACCGTCGAGCCTGCTTTCGGGTGGCTACGATATGTGACTATCTATTTATGATACGAGGTGTATGTTTTATATATATATATATACAGGGGCGTACGGCTCCGCTCTGTGTGCGGTCTCTGCCGTGTGCAGCTCGTGGCTCTCTGGGTTGATTTGTTAAATGTCATGGATGTGATATGGAGGTCAGCATACGGTCATCTTCAATCTCCAGAGGAAATTAAACAGGACAGAGCAATCAGAGAGCCCTCACAGCCCAGCACAGAGCACACTCCTCCGCCCGTAATGAGCAGATACCTCATCAAACAGGACACGCACCATCCGCCTGCGGTGCGGAGCAGGACCAACAGCAGCCGGCCTCAGACCCGCTCCTCCGGAGACACACCTGGTCTTACCGAGCTACAGTGGACACGACATCTGATACCTGAGGGCTCAGTGTCTCCACTCATCACCAATAATCAAATCCTCACAGCAATGTTCCAGCATCAGCATCTGACTTCACTAATGCTCAATCAAATCCTCACAGCAATGTTCAAAATCAGTACCTGCTCTGATTCTTCTGATTCTCTCTCCCCCCTCTCCTCCTCTCTCTCTCACTCTCTGTAAACAGATGAGGTGTGTATAGAGTGAGGGAGAGAGGGTTTGGTGTGAGGTGTGTACAGAGTGAGTGAGAGAGGGTTTGGTGTGAGGTGTGTACAGAGTGAGTGAGAGAGGGTTTGGTGTGAGGTAGAGTGAGGGAGAGAGGGTTTGGTGTGAGGTGTGTACAGAGTGAGTGAGAGAGGATTTGGTGTGAGGTGTGTACAGAGTGAGGGAGAGAGGGTTTGGTGTGAGGTAGAGTGAGGGAGAGAGGGTTTGGTGTGAGGTGTGTACAGAGTGAGTGAGAGAGTTTGGTGTGAGGTGTGTACAGAGTGAGAGAGGGTTTGGTGTGAGGTAGAGTGAGGGAGAGAGGGTTTGATGTGAGGTAGAGTGAGGGAGAGAGGGTTTGGTGTGAGGTGTGTACAGGGTGAGGGAGAGTGGGTTTGGTGTGAGGTGTATTCAGAACCACCTCATGTAGTAACTTTCTGTGAGGGAGCTTTTAGAGGGGACGTCTGGTTACCTTCACCTCCACTGGGAACAGTTCACACCAAGCCAGCTGTCCTCTTGATAAGAGCTGATCTGCTGATGAGGGGACTGAAGGAACATCTGTAAGCTGATTCAGGAGGAGGAGAAGAGAAGGTGATGAAGGAGCTGAGTGTAGTCGGACACCCAGCAGTGCTGCAGCTCTGAGACGAGTCAGAGAGGAGTATAATGAGGTGACACTGCCACCCAATGGACATACAGATGAACTACAGCAGCTTCAGCACTAATGTATGACGCCAGCAAGGTGTCCTGACCTGCGCTGGATTAAATTTCATGTGACGGAGTGACTTAGTTCCTCCACAGTTCACCTCACAACCACATCTACACACCCACACACTTATATACATACAGTATATTACCACACGCATACAAACTTGAGTGACAACCCATTCTAAATCCATCGGGTGTAAAATGAAGCTCCGCCCTTTACAGCTGTAACAGCTCCAACTCTTCTGGGAATTCTTTCCACAGGGTTTAGGAATGTGTCTATGGGAATTTCAGACCATTCTTTCAGAAGGGGCACAATCCAGTCAGACAGTACCATTCTCCTGGCATTAAGGATTAAGAGCTCCTCTCATTGGAACTAAGGGGCGGAGCCCAACTCCTGAACAACACTCCCACACCATAACCCCCCCTCCACCAAACTCTACACTCGGCACAGTGCAGTCAGACCAGTACCGTTCTCCTGGTACCGCCAAACCCAGACTCGTATATGAGATTGCCAGACGGAGAAGCGTGATTGGTCACTCCAGAGAACATGCCTCCATTGCTCTAGAGTCCAGGGGCGGAGCTTTAAACCACCGCGTTCCACGCTCTGCACTGCGCTTGGTGATGTAAGGCTGGGATGCAGCTGCTCGCCATGGAAACCCATTCCATGAAGCTCTACACACTGTTCCTGAGCTGATCTGAAGGACACATGAAGGTTGGAGGTCTGTAGTGATGGGCTCTGTAGAAAGTTGGTGACCTCTGTGACCTATGACCCTCAGCATACACTAACCCCGCACTGTCATTGTACAAGGTCTACCACTTCGCGGCTGAGCTGCTGTCGTTCCCAATCACTCCCACTGTGTTCTAATCCCACTGACAGTGGACTGTGGAATATTTAGTAGGAGGGAATTTCACCACTGGACTTGTAGCACAGGTGGAGCATCCTATCACGGTACCACGCTGGAGTTCACTGAGCTCCTGAGAGCGACCCGTTCTCTCACTGACGTCTGTAGGAGCAGTCTGCATGTCTAGGTGCTCGGTTTATACACCTGTGGACATGGAAGTGACTGGAACACCTGGATTCAGTGATTAGGATAGGGGAGTGAAGACTTTAGGCATTATAGTGTATATGAAGCTTTGGGAAGCTCGTCTGTGTACTGGGATACTGGGATACTGGGTGGACTGCTGTAGCTTCTCAGTGTGGTACAGCAGCTGGGAACTGCCCAGTGCATCACAGGCACCCAGTTACCCACCACTGGGAACAATTACCCTGGGTTAGAATCCCACCATAGACCTTATGCCCTCCTCCCATGTGGCAGGAGGTACAGGAGCCTCCACTTTCACATGAGCCAGCTCAGGAGGAGTTCATTCCTGAAGCACGATCAGTTTGACTGTACCTGCACAGACAGTTACCGCACACCCTGTATATAAGCCCGGTACACATATACATGGACTCTACAGGCTTATCGTTTTACACATGCCGCTCTCACAGGACCACCCCCCACCATTCTCTGTTCCGTGTATCTGTACTGGAGTGTTCCCATTCCAGACATCTGTTTACTCCACTGCATTATGGGAAATCTTACCTTCCTCTCGGATCATGTGTGTGTATAAACGTAACACGTATAAACAAACTCCATCATGGACACTTATCATCCATTGGAATGTCCATTTCACACCTGGACTACATTCAGGAGCACCTGGAGAAAGGCAGGTGGAGCAGGACGGGGTTAGTGAACACTGACTGACACACATCACACATCAAAGCACCAGTGAACAGATCAAACAGATCCTTCCTGACTTTGTGGGCACAGAGACAGGATATAGAGACACGCCCCCACGTCCTCGTGACTGGCGAGCGTCTCTGTCTGAATGTATATGAACTCTGTGTCCTCTATAGGACGTGTGTGGGGCTGCTTTGTGTTTATGAACAGAGACCTACAGGTGCAGTCCAGTACAGGAGAGACTCAGTACTGACCCGGTTTAAACCCAGTTCTTATTAAACCTAAACCTGGAACCAAGTTAATAAATCTGAAACTGAAACTTTACTACTTTACTGAAAGTTATTTAATGGTTCTAGCTAAAGGAACCTGTTTTCTCTCAGTGTTCTGTGCTGTTCTTATTCCAGAAATGATAATAGGACATTAGAGCCATAATAAATCATGCTCCTGTTACTCTCTATACTTAAGTACATCTGAAGGTACATACTTTAGTACTGGTACTCTCCATACTTAAGTACATCTGAAGGTACATACTTTAGTACTGGTACTCTCCATACTTAAGTACATCTGAAGGTACATACTTTAGTACTGTTACTCTCCATACTTAAGTACATCTGAAGGTACATACTTTAGTACTGGTACTCTCCATACTTAAGTACATCTGAAGGTACATACTTTAGTACTGGTACTCTCCATACTTAAGTACATCTGAAGGTACATACTTTAGTACTGTTACTCTCCATACTTAAGTACATCTGAAGGTACATACTTTAGTACTGTTACTCTCCATACTTAAGTACATCTGAAGGTACATACTTTAGTACTGGTACTCTCTCCATACTTAAGTACATCTGAAGGTACATACTTTAGTACTGTGTCTCTCTCCATACTTAAGTACATCTGAAGATAACATACTTTAGTACTGGTACTCTCCCTACTTAAGTACATCTGAAGGTACATACTTTAGTACTGTTACTCTCCATACTTAAGTACATCTGAAGGTACATACTTTAGTACTGTTACTCTCCATACTTAAGTACATCTGAAGGTACATACTTTAGTACTGGTACTCTCCATACTTAAGTACATCTGAAGGTACATACTTTAGTACTGGTACTCCAGTGGAGGTCTAAAGGTGGAGGAGGTTACCTTGGCTATCTCTACTTTAACTTTGGGCACATGGTTTGTGTGCTCCGTCCACTGCTGATCTTTGGTGACGGAGCTGTTCAGAAGGATGCCGAGGCTTTATAGGTCCAGTAGGATCTGACCTCTCTCTCTACATACTGGACCTCTGGAGCTTTAGCTGCTGTGCTCACCTGCTAATCTGGCAACCCGTCCAAATGGTACAGCACTGGCTGCAGCACCGGCTGCACTGTATTGGATCTCATTAAAAAAGAACCCAGGCTTACACACTCCTTATGACTCCAGCATGAAAAGGGGTGGGGCTAGTAGCAGTATTGTTAATATGTGATATATGTGAATGGGCGGGGTTATTGTGACATCACTGCTACGCTTCCGTATCCGGACTCTACGGACTCTACGGGAGTGGATGCTCATGTGCGGTCAGGGACTCAGAGACGCGGCACAGCGAGGGAGGGTGCGTATGAAAGTTTATTGTATTCGGAATCAAGAGCCCAATAAGAACATGAGTGAGTGACATGTGAACCCAATGTCAGTCATCTTCACAGATACAGGCCACACCCACAGCAGCCTGGACTTCGCTGGCCCGCCGCTCAGCACTGGAGAGCTTCAGATCTTCAGAGGAGAGGTGAGGGCTGTATGTGTGTGAGTGAGTGAGTGTGCGAGTGAGTGAGTGTGCGAGTGAGTGAGTGTGTTTGTGTTTAAAAGCACTTTCGGTGGACGATGGAAGGTCCAGCCTCGTCATACTCATCCTTAGTGATCCACATCTGCTGGAAGGTGGACAGAGAGGCCAGGATAGAGCCGCCAATCCACACCGAGTACTTACGCTCAGGAGGGGCGATCATCTACAGCAGGAGGAGAGAGAGAGAGAGAGAGAGAGAGAGAGAGACAGTGTGAGTGAGTGAGTGAGAGAGAGAGAGAGAGAGAGAGAGAGAGAGAGAGAGAGTGAGTGAGTGAGTGAGTGAGAGAGAGACAGTGTGAGTGAGTGAGTGAGTGAGTGAGTGAGTGAGTGTTTTTGTGAGTGAGAGAGAGAGACAGTGAGAGAGAGAGAGAGGAGATAGAGTGAGTCAGTGAGTGAGTGAGACAGTGAGAGAGAGAGAGAGAGAGAGAGAGACAGTGTGAGTGAGTGAGTGAGTGAGTGAGTGAGTGAGTGAGTGGGTGAGTGAGTGAGTGAGTGGGTGAGTGAGAGACAGTGAGAGAGAGAGAGAGAGACAGTGTGAGTGAGTGAGTGAGTGAGAGAGACAGTGTAAGTGAGTGAGTGAGTGAGTGAGAGCGTGAGTGAGTGAGTGAGGGAGGGAGTGAGGGAGGGAGGGAGGGAGGGAGGGAGGGAGTGAGTGAGTGAGTGAGGGAGTGAGGGAGGGTGGGAGTGAGTGAGGGAGTGAGGGAGGGAGGGAGGGAGTGAGGGAGTGAGGGAGGGAGGGAGGGAGGGTGGGAGTGAGTGAGTGAGGGAGTGAGGGAGGGAGGGTGGGAGTGAGTGAGGGAGTGAGTGAGTGAGGGAGGGAGTGAGTGAGTGAGTGAGTGAGGGAGGGAGTGAGGGAGTGAGGGAGTGAGGGAGTGAGGGAGGGAGTGAGGGAGGGAGGGAGGGTGGGAGTGAGTAAGGGAGTGAGTGAGTGAGTGAGGGAGGGAGGGAGGGAGGGAGGGTGGGTGGGAGGGAGGGTGGGAGTGAGTGAGGGAGTGAGTGAGTGAGGGAGGGAGGGAGGGTGGGAGTGAGTAAGGGAGTGAGTGAGTGAGGGAGGGAGGGAGGGAGTGGGCTCCCTGTGGGCGTGGCGGGCTGCGCTGTCCGTTACCTTGATCTTCATGGTGCTGGGGGCCAGAGCTGTGATCTCCTTCTGCATCCTGTCTCCGATACCCGGGTACATGGTGGTGCCCCCGGAGAGGACGTTATTGGCGTACAGGTCTTTACGGATGTCGATATCACACTTCATGATGCCGTTGTAGGTGGTCTCGTGGATGCCGGCGGACTCCATACCTGAGAAGGGACAGCCGAAACTCATGTTCAACATTCCAAACGGTTTCCCAGCGCGGCTAAACCGGAACAGGTGCTGAGGGGATCCGTGTTTCTAACTGACCGATGAAGGAGGGCTGGAAGAGGGTCTCCGGGCAGCGGAAACGCTCGTTGCCGATGGTGATGACCTGACCGTCGGGCAGCTCGTAGGACTTCTCCAGAGAAGAGGACGAAGCTGCGGTGGCCATTTCGTTCTCAAAGTCCAGAGCCACGTAGCACAGCTTCTCCTTAATGTCCCTCACGATCTCACGCTCAGCTGGAACACAGAGGAACAGCAGTGGTCAGATTCATCACACAGACCTCTCCGACAGGAGCAGGGAACCGCAGCGGTTCCACAAGTGGATGCATGACCTCTGGAGGGATGCTGAGTCATGCGTCTGGACTCCCACCCCCTGCTCTGTGGTATCTGCAGGAAGCTCGATGTGGGTGAAAGTGCTGGCCACACAACAGCATTCATTGGAACTCTAGAACTCTCCTCGAACCAATTCCGGACGACTGGGGCCCGAAGGCACGCTGCATTACCCTGCTGGGGTATCCCGTCACTGTGGGGCTACATGAGGAGCTACAAACGGTGTACGTAGGTGGACCAGTGGACCCAACCCATGCCATAAGACCACACCCCACACCAGTACAGAACCACCACCAGCCTGCACAGTGCCATGTTGACAAACGGGGTCCATGGATTCATGGAGTCTGCACCAGACGAGAACCCCACCATCAGCCCCAAACAACTGATACTGTGACTCAACAGACCCGAAACTGAGCCCCTTGGGTGTTTAAGGTAGTAGTACTTCCAGGCTCCTGCAGGTGGCGCTTCACGAGGATGATAGATCCATAGATTGGGAGGAGGTGCTACAGTGCAGGGAATGTCTCGTTCCATGTGTGGAAAATGGCTCCAGAGCAGATGTTAATGATTGGCTAAAAGGAGGGACTGCATGTGGGCGTGGCCAAAGACCATAGTGTGAAGGAAGTAGCTGAATCTGCAGGTGTATGGAAGCGTACGGTCATACGGGTCTACCAGCAGTGGATACAATCCCAGTCTACAGGGAATTCTCCTCGGAACTGTGCCAGGGAAGGCCTCCACCACATCTGGACCACCTGACCAGTTCTCTGATGTGAGAGTGTCTGAACATTGATGTGGCTACATCCAGAACCTCGTCCAGTACACGCCCAATTCAGTCCCAGCTGGTACGGGTGCTGGTGGAGGTGGTACACACTGGTAGTTACGGATCAGTACCAGGGGCTATCCAGAAGTGATCAGCCCACAGCTGTACACGGTCCACGATCCAGTACGTGGTCCAAACACGCGACCACAGTCCAAGAAATCCATGTGTGTGGTTGCCAAGGTCGTTCCACATTCCTCTACAGCAGTGTGCACCTGCAGTGCCTGCGAGCTTCCACTAGGTTGTGCTATTTTTACCACACATCCTGACCAATCAGGACGCCCTTACTCCACTCCCACCCTCCGCTGCTGTATAGGGGGATTAAAATTCCTGAGCCACCTGACAGCAACCCTCCCAAACCCCTCCGCGGAGCGCCGCGAGCCTCTATTCCTGGACCAGCGCTCAAAAATCCCGCCGCTAAAATAAACACAACACATGGAGGGCAGGTCCGGGGGCACCCACGCACTCCGCCCATGTTAACGGACTGTGGGGATGTGTGGGTGGGGGGTGTGCGGGGGGCTGCAGATCTTTCAGAATTTAGAATTCTCAGAATTTCAGCAAAATAAAATAATTCCAATGTCAGCTGCACTGCAGAAACCATCTAATGTTCTAGATAGCAGGTCATTCTACTTGCCTAGGTAGGATTTGAGCAGGGTGACAGGAACCGGGGGTTCCTAAAGGCTCCCTCACACTGCGGAAATGATACCTGGCCAGAATAATGATCTTAGATCTGGTTATATATCTTCTACTACTTATTCTGAGCGTGTCTGATCTCATTATCAGACTATAAACTTATTTTTTAAAGTAAGGAGAGGATCCTAGTCTTCTGCAGTGAGATCTATGAGCTCAGTAAAAGCTCTTAGAAGAATCCAGAGTGAAACGTGGAACGTCTAACAGGCCTTAGACCAAACACGTCAAATATCAGACGCTAGATTTTACGAGCCAGGGTACTGCAGTGCACGGAAACTGTCAGACTGAGACGGTTAGGAAGTCTGAGACGATGTTTCACGATGCAGGGTGGAGGAACTCCGAAAACTTGGGGGCGGAGCATCATCAGGAGACTAAAGCTCATGTAGAGCACTTCAGACATACAGCTGTGTAACATCTGCCTGAATTTGGCGGAAGGTTTTGTGGGGTCTGTGATTGATGATATCAGTAACTCTGATGATCATTAAGGAGACATGTCAGGGACTGTGGAGAACTCATGACGTCAGTCAACGGGGGCGGTGCTTCTTTCCTTTGCTGCTACCGACTAAACCAACACAGGAAGCTGGACCTGTGAACTGCACCACGTATACAGAGACATCGTTTACAATCTGCGTATCATCTCTTATAGCCTCAAACCATCTGACTCATTTTGAGACACGCCCACCTAAACACGCCCACCCCTAAACTACACCCTCAGAAAATCTCTCAGATCTAATATTATTATGTGTATTATGGTCGCAGATAGAAAATAAAATTGCTATATTTGTGCGCTATAGAAATTAAAGTTCAAGTAAGAATTACAGGTTACATATAAAATTAAATAATTTAAATAAATAAATATAATTAAAATAAAAAGAAAATGTCAAATTAATTACTCAAAAATAATAATTTCAAAATATATTTAAAAATACAACAATTAAATAATTAAAAAACTGAATTCACTGCCATTTCACAGCTGGCATGTCTCTAAGCCAATCACGACTCTCTAATCTTTCCTAACAACAGCTGACAGGACACCCGGAGCGGTCGGTGGACTGACTGTCCAAGGGGGTTCTTCAATACAAGCCTTTACAAGACTCGGGTCTTGTTAACGCAACACTGCCACCTAGTGTCCACGCTACTGTCACGTACAAATAACTCACTGGAGGTGTAAACACGGTGTTAGGCGGGGTCCTCACCGGTGGTGACGAAGCTGTAGCCCCTCTCAGTCAGGATCTTCATCAGGTAGTCAGTCAGATCACGCCCGGCCAGGTCCAGCCTCATTATAGCATGAGGAAGAGCATAACCCTCATACACCGGGACGTTATGGGTCACACCGTCACCGGCGTCCAGCACGATACCTACACACACACACACAGATACACACACAGAGAGACACACACACACAGAGACACACACACACACACACACACAGAGATACGCACACAGACACACACACAGAGACACACACACACAGAGAGACACACACACACAGAGAGACACACACACACACACACAGAGACACACACAGATACACACACACAGATACACACACACAGATACACACACACACACATACAGAGACACACACACACACACACAGAGACACACACACACAGAGAGACACACACACACACACACACATACAGAGAGACACACACACACAGAGACACACACACACACACACACACACAGAGACAACACACACACACACACACACACACAGACACACACACAGAGACACACACACACACACACAGAGACACACACACAGAGACACACACACAGACACACAGAGACACACACACACACACACACACACACACAGAGACACACACACACACACACAGAGACACACACACACACACAGAGACACACACACACACACACACACACACACACACAGAGACACACACAGAGAGACACACACACAGATACACACACACACACACACACACACACACACACACAGAGACACACACACACACACACAGAGACACACACAAAGAGACACACAGAGACACACACACACACACACACACACACACACACACATAGACACACACACACACAGAGACACACACAAAGAGACACAGAGACACACACACACACACACACACACACACACACACACACACATAGACACACACACACACAGAGAGACACACACACAGAGACACACAGAGAGACACACACACAGAGACACACACACACACACACACACACACACACACACAGACACACACACACAGAGACACACACACACAGATACACACACACACAGATACACACACACACACACACACACACACAGAGACACACAGACACACACACACACACACACACAGACACACAGACACACACACACACACACACAGAGACACAGAGAGACACGCAGAGAGAGAGACACACACAGAGACACACAGAGACACACACACACACACACACACACAGAGACACACACACACACACAGAAGAGGTGAGACAGGCACATGACACAGTGGAGACACACACACACACACACAGGTGAGGACACATGGTGACACACACAGACACACACACACACACACAGAGAGACACACACACACAGAGACACACACACACACACACAGACCCTGTTTGAGTGACAGGCTGAACGTTATAAAAGATAAACACTGCGGGTCTCGAGTGAGAACATCTCACCTGTGGTACGGCCAGAGGCGTAGAGGGACAGCACAGCCTGGATGGCCACATACATGGCAGGAACATTAAAGGTTTCAAACATGATCTGCAGACAGGTGAGGGAGAGGTGAGACAGGTGAGGGAGAGAGGTGAGACAGGTGAGAGATGGTGAGACAGGTGAGAGAACAGAACCACAGTCAGTTCAGTGTTATTTGTATAGCGATTCTAGAACCCACGTAATCAAGTCCACCACATCCCCACATGGCCGGAGAGATTCCAGAGGGAACCTGGGTACCACACTGACCTGGGTCATCTTCTCCCTGTTGGCTTTAGGGTTGAGTGGCGCCTCAGTGAGGAGGACAGGATGCTCCTCCGGAGCCACACGCAGCTCGTTGTAGAACGTGTGGTGCCAAATCTGAGACAGGAAACAGAGCAGACTGAGCCAGGCACTGCCCGCCACACCGGTACCACAACACTGCGCTGGGCTGCACACCCATGCGGGTCAGTAATATGCAGGTCAGTGTTAGGCCGGTCAGACCCGACCGCACCTTCTCCATGTCGTCCCAGTTGGTGATGATGCCGTGCTCCACGGGGTATTTGAGGGTCAGGATGCCTCTCTTGCTCTGGGCCTCGTCTCCGACGTAGCTGTCCTTCTGCCCCATACCGACCATCACACCCTGACACACACAGCAGTACACCGTAAACACCACGCCCTAGTCTGAGTCCCGTAACCGCCGAGGCGAGGGGGCCGCTGTACAGACCTGATGTCGGGGTCTCCCGACGATGGAGGGAAACACAGCTCTGGGGGCGTCGTCTCCGGCAAACCCGGCCTTAACCAGCCCAGAGCCGTTATCACAGACCAGAGCGGTGGTCTCCTCATCGTCACACATCCTCACTCACAGCTACGGACCACCTGTACAGACACACAGACAGACACAGAGAGACACAGAGAGACAAGCACAGAGACACAGAAAGAGAGACAGGCACAGAGAGACAGACAGACAGAGAGAGACACAGACAGACAGACAGAGAGACAGACACAGAGACACAGAAAGAGAGACAGGCAGGGAGAGAGAGACAGACATAGAGAGAGAGACAGACATAGAGACAGACAGAGAGAGACAGGCACAGAGAGAGACAGATAGATAGACAGAGAGACAGAGAGAGAGACCGAGAGAGAGAGACAGATAGACAGAGAGAAGCTGGGTATCAGTAGAGTATAGAGACGGTGAAACGGTGTACTGTACGGTTCTGCTGCTGGTGTAATGAACACACCTATTTAGGCTCCACCCACAAACACATTCTCTATAGAACAGGTCGGGAGCGTTAGAGGACAGTGGCTGGTCAGATACCCAGAGGAAGCTTCATCAAAGCATCATCATCATCAGTCTCATCTCTCTCTCTATCTATCCACCTGTCTGTCTCTCTCTCTCTCTCTATCTCTCTTACTGTCCATCTGTTTCTCTCTATCCCTCTTACTGTCTGTCTCTCTATCTATCCCTCTTACTGTCCGTCTGTCTCTCTCTATCCCTCTTACTGTCCATCTGTCTCTCTCTCTATCCCTCTTACTGTCCATCTGTCTCTCTCTCTCTATCCCTCTTACTGTCCATCTGTCTCTCTCTCTATCCCTCTGTCTGTCTCTCTCTATCCCTCTTACTGTCCGTCTGTCTCTCTCTCTCTCTATCCCTCTTACTGTCTGTCTGTCTCTCTCTATCCCTCTTACTGTCCGTCTGTCTCTCTCCCTATCCCTTACTGTCCGTCTGTCTCTCTATCCCTCTTACTGTCCATCTGTCTGTCTCTCTATCCCTCTTACTGTCCATCTGTCTCTCTCTCTATCCCTCTTACTGACTTGTCTGTTTATCTATCCATCCATCTTTCTTTCTAAGTGTCTGTCTGTCTCTATATCTATCTGCCTCTAGGAATGTCCATCCAACTATCGATCTGCCTGTCCATCTATCTTTGTATCTGCCTATATATAACTCTGTCTATCCATCCATCCATCTATTCATCGATCTGTCTGTCTCTGTTTGTCTCTCCCTCCCTCCCTCTGTGTACTGCAGTGCAGTGTCTGATGTGAGCTGTATAGGAGCAGACTGAGTCTCAGTAACTGACCCCAGATCTGTAACTCTGTACGGTCAGTAACTCTATAGCCCTGCTGATAATCCAGCCCATGGTAACAGAGCGGATTCTGGATTATTCAGGATTAGCACTAAACTCCTCGGAGCAGCTCGCTGGATCACTTCAGCCTGACGAGACAGCGGGAGAGGCCGCGGCATCGAGACCACACGGTTCGGGTGTGAGGTAACCGTGCGGTGAATCCAGGTTCTGAACTTTAATCCCCGAACATGCTAATACGGCCATCCTTACAGCCGTGAACACACATCACACCGGACAGTCCCAACCCGAGGCGTGCGGTCCTGCGACCGGGTAAACACAGGCTTAACACTGGACTCCTTATAAACACAGCAAGGAGAAACGAGTGATCACCCACAGTCTCATCAATAAACGAACAGAGCAGGACTCACCCAGAGAGAGAGAGAGAGAGAAGAGGCCGCAGTGCCGTCGCTCCCTTCAGAGAGTGGACTTGGCCTTCACCTGCTCTGCTCCTTTATACGTCCACCTTAATCGAACCCTCACCCCTCTCTCCACCCCTCCGCACATGCCTCCTCACACCCCGGGCCTTTTTTGGACACAGCGCGTCTCTCGCTCTCTCTCTGTGGAAAGACGTGCTATCGCCCTCCATGGAAGGACGAGTCCGGAAAGGCCTGGAATCCGCTCACACGCAGCCGCTCGGCTCTGTCCGCTCAGAGACAATGCAGAGTTAATATTAGACAGTAATTTATTGTGCAGTTGACAGAGAGACGGCTGCAGTCCGATTAATGGGGGTGGGGGGGGGGGTCTCCATTCTGGACCCGGGAGCAGGAAGAGGAGGAGGAGGAGGAGGAGGAGGAGGAGGAGGAGGGTGTATAAATCCCCTGCTGAAAGGAAGGCCATTAGAAGACCTGACGGTGTTGCTTTCTGATGGGAGCTGACTGAACGCTGACACTCAGGGACTCCCACCTTCCTGATGGGTTGTGTAAACGATCCGGCTGGTTGACAGGAACGCTGGGACTGATTCCAGGTGACTATCCGTGGTCTCCTAATGGGAGCTAAACAGGAAACTAGCAGGAAACTAGCAGGCTCTACTCATTAACCCAATTCCCATCCGGACCCAGGCCTAATAGCTCTAATGGTCCTCTATTCAGGGGAGCATGTTGGTTAATAGTCCATTAGAGGCCCATTAGAACCTTTAGGAACCATCTGGTCTCAGTCCCAGAGCACCTGTTATATCAGTATCCTTTACACTGTGACATCAACCATCAACAGCGCAGCAGAGCGGCTCATAGACAGAACCTCCGGCCAAGAGTGGAGTCTAAACACACCCAACATCAAAACAGCTGGGCTCCGACGGAACCGACCCACAGGACTGAACCGTGGGGGTAGGGCTGGCATGGTGAGACTCTGTATCTCTGTACCTGACTGACCCAACACCCACCATTACAGACCTCCAGCGAGCAGTGGTGTCCTCCATCAGTCCTCCTGTTAGTGCAGCACCATCGGCAGACGGCTGCACCACGCAGGACTACATGCACACAGACCGTTACCACGACTGTCCTTAACACCACGTCACCGTCACCAAAGACTGCAGTGGTGTCGTACCAGACTGTCATGGAGTGACTCAGAATGGCAGCGGGTCATCTTCAGTGACGAGTCCCGCTTTAGTCTTGGTGGAGACGCCCAACGAATCCGTGTGTGGAGGCACCGTGGTCAGCACCGAAATGAACGGTCCGCGCAGAATGGGCAGCTAAACACACTACGGACTACGGACAGCTACAGACAGCGTATGGAAGGAGTAGGAGTAGAGTGACTGGTAGACGGATGGATGGATGGATGGACAGAGAGAAGGAGAGGGGAGAACGGACACAGCAGTATCAACCCAGGAAGCCAACAAACCAAAAATCCCCAAACACACGAAAGTTGTTTTCAAATAACTTTATTAAAATGACTTCCTTAGAGCAAAGTAACCGCACACCCAGTCCGGAGAAAACCCAACACACACTCCGCCATATTGCACACGCAGCTCAGCCCAGCGACTGAAGACCAGGACCAGCTTCTCCCCACAGGAGGACCCTCCGAGTCCGGAGGTCCTGCTCAAAAATAGACCCTCTGTAGAAAATAGGACACTGTGAACGCACTCAGTAGTTCTCTTCGTCTTCCTCCTCCATTTACACAGACGAACTCTCGTCATTCCATATGTACAGATCCGTAACCGGGACGACCGCGGGCCGACAGCCTTTATACAGCAACGTAAACAATCAGAGGGTCCTATAGTACATAGCACAGCCGTGAGACGAACATCGCATCATCTGTAGGATATATACATACACACGCGCTCAGCGTTCTCCAGCCGCCCTGTCCAGGCTCCGCCCACAAGCTTCCCAGAATCCCACTCAATCTGAGAGAAACGAGGGCCAGTGCCGGAACACCGTGCACGTGACGGATGACGCCATGCGGAGCGAGTTCACGTTACTGATCACATTCTCGATCTGACGTGCGACACAGCGCTCTAACGAAGACCACCGACACATCAGACCACCGACACATCAGACCACCGCACATCTTCGCTCCCCGCCTCAATCCGGACAAACTTTATGCAAATGAGCCAAAAGGCGACCAATCAGATAGCTGATTATTTGCTTATTATTATTACTAATATTATTATTAACAGTTGCGGTTCTGAGATCAGGCCATGCCGCAGACACCTCCCGTACCCCAGGGGTCCGATACACCTCCTGTGTTTCAGTACTCTAAACGATATTCCCGGTGTACAGAAGACACCTCGGCGCCCCGGGTCTGCAAGGACGTGTAGCCGTCAGGAAGGCTTCTCGTCAGCTGCACTGGAACGACGACTTCAGGGATGGGTTAGATCATCTGGCAGGAAGTAGAAACAGTAAGCCAGCTTCTAAGACTGAACTTTGGGGGTGTGGCTCTGACAGTGGGACCTCTGAGAAGACGGGAAGCTGGAGTGGCGGTGAAGAGTGACACACCGGATATCGAGTGATTTTCCCAAAACCATGTTTTTCTGAATCCAATAATCCCGCTCTCTGATTGATCTTTATTCCTGTGAAACATCCTCGGCTTCGCACGCCGCTATTCATTTACCTTCATTTATTAATTACTTAATTATTTTTATTATATTTATTTCTTTATCTATATTTATTTATTAGTTTTTTATTATTATTTAATTATTATAGTTATTATTATTTATTTATTATTGTTGTTGTTGGTCTCTAATGGTAATTCAGGCCAGCAATGAAAAACAAAGTGACAATAAAAAAAATAATTATTTAATAATAATAATAATAATTTAATATATGATCTCTGTTCATAAAGACTGATGGAGAACACGTTGTGCATGGTTCTATGTAGCACCCAAAGGGTTCTTCTATTGTTCCGGCCCCAAGATTGACATTTTCAAAGACCCATGTCCAAACAGGCTCTACTCGGAACCACATTCAACACTTTCCCCACCGATCTGAAGAACCATACCGCCATCCAAACAACCGTTTTAGCATAGAACCGAGTCTTTAGGTGTTCCCGGTTCTAAATAGAACCGCTACCTTCACCGAAGAACCCTTGACGACCCGTCTGATGTGAGTAGTTTGAGTGGGATTCTGGACATCTCGTCCAACCTAGCAGGAGCAGCTCCGAAAGACTGCTTTTGTGGGCGGAGCTTGGAGACGCCAGCTCTGGTCCAGCACAGATGAGTAGTAGAAACCACTGCCATTCATGCAGCCTGAGCGGAGGCCAACATGCTAACGCAGCTAACGATGACTGGAAGCTAACGGCCAGGCGTGACGCTCATTCACTGTCAGCAGCATTAGCGATCCGTGTCCGCACTCCTGCTGTAGCCTTGGCTCACAGAGGCAGTCGGACATGACGTGTAGCCACACCCACTCCTTATCGGAGCTCCAGGGAAGCGCGGCGCCCAGAGCCTCCACCTGTCCGTAGTGTACGCGGTTCTAAAGGGTGGGAAAGTGCAGAGCTGTACAGTTCAGTCTAGAGCCGCGGTATTTACATCGCCTTAAAGGAACTAGAATGGGAACGCGAAGGCATCAGGCACAAAATGCATTTCTCCACATACGCCATAGTGCATTAAATATTCACCCCCCCAAATATGACATCTATAGCATAGCACTCTCATAGACTTCTCTGTAGTTAAAGGAATCTCGACTCGCCTCTTCACCATCACATATGCACACAAACACACACATGCCCCACTCTAACGGCACGGCGGAGCCTGAAAGTAGGCCCCCCGAGTCGTTTACATCACCAGTACATAAATAAAGTTCAGTGCATAGCCTCATCAGCAGCATCAGGACGTGAGGGCCCAGAGGGCGCCTGCGGTGTGGGGTTGGTTTCAGGTCATTGGTGCGCGTAGCTGCTGCGAACACAAAGTCCGGTAAAGGGGCTGAACAGCAAACGCTGGATGAAAAGGAAACGGGGAAGGCCGTACGGATCACCTCCCCTCACACAGGAAAAGCTGACTGTACGGAATAGATCGGGATCGACCCACATGTGTCCGGAGCCCAAACCTCGCCGGGAGCATCTCTGAACCCATTCAGACCACGTACAGGTCTTCATTCAGCTGGCGCAGACTTGGATGAGCATGGACAGCACGGCAGGAGGCCAGACTTCCATGTGTGTCCAGGACAAGGACCATCAAACGCAGAGGGACCTGTCCTGGCCACAGACCAGGCCTGCTTGGCCAATAGCAGCTCAGGCTCGTACCGTGCTCGGAACTGTGCTGGCCAGTCCGCTCCACCTTAACGAAGACCTGGACGCAGTCTGAGAGAAGCTTTGGTAATGCTGTGTTACAGGAATGGCCCCCCGGCCGTTTGGGCGTCGGCGGTTCGATTCCTTTGGCTCCTCACCTTCATTTCTTACCATGAATGACCATTTCCTGGTATTTCGAAAGCAGCAGGTGCGACATACCATCCAGCAGGTGTACAGTCTGTAAATGAAACCGGACAATCTATAACCATTACAAGAGTTTATGAATGTCCATATGGTGTCTATACGTATACATCTCCAGCAGTCCAACATTAACCCTGACCAGCACCCGTCGGTTCCAGGAGGACTGGAGGAAACGTCGAGGGCGTCCAGGACCAGGTCCGTTCAGATTGCTACAATGGGAGTTTCGGTGGTTATGTTTGATGACCTTTTGACCCCTCCGCTACAGGATAAAGTGTAGGCTGTGGTCCACATATACCAGAGGCATTGCGTCCTCTACAACGCGCCAGCGAAGCACATGAAGACCAGGATGTGCAGGGCGAGCAGGTAAGCCATGAACAGGTAGCGGGATTTGGCTCTAGACGTCAGCATTTTGGAGCAGTACAAACTGCGGCCTCTCAGCCAGCGCCGGCAGGAATGGACTCCGCCCTTCATCTGGAAACAGAGACAGAGTTTCAGTGAGGAAGGGACGCAGTGAGAACCGACCATCCATTCAGCTGATCCATACCGGATCATCAGGGAGCAGCAGACCTGCTAGGCCCTGGGTAGGTATAGTGTAGGGTCCTTGGCCCAGCAGGGGATGGAACCCCAGTCTACAGGATGGGATGTGGAGGCGTACCCCACGAATAACTAACTATCCATACATTAACCTCCGATTCTAAAGCTACAGAGCGGGCAACCTGTATCGCTTCTGTCGCTGTACCTAAGCTCACCCTCAGGGCAGAGCTGTACAGGACGAGCAGCGCAGTGGTAGAAAACGTGTCGCAGAACAAATACGCTATTTTAGCACTGAAATAAAAACAAGCCTAAAATGTAGAACTCTGTAGAAGTACAAGAAACCGAAACTTTAAAGATTTTAAAATATATAGTAGTATTATTGCATTTTAATACATTACTAATCCATTTCTCCCACAATAATCAAGACTACCACAAGGGGGCGCCATTAGAAATCAAGCTGAATTTCTTTCTTCGAGGAAACCCACACCAGCAGTAACATGGTAACGTTTTTAAACACAGCGTAATAAAGCTGTCTAAAGTGATTTTAAAGTAGTCCATCAAAACAAAAACAAACAAACAAAAACAAACGAGTGTTATAATTTAGGTGAGGCCAATCACTCGCAGAGTTGAGGGCCATTTGGCCGCCTGAACTCAGGACTGGGTATTAATGAGAACTGAGGATCAGACCAGGCTGTCCTGCAGGATGAGGGACGGCTGGGTGTGGGAGGGTGTGGTGTAGGTATGTGCAGGCGTACCTTGCGCATGAGCACGTGTTGGTTAGGATCTAAAATCAGAGCCTCATATTCATCGTCGGTCTCCAGCTGGATACTGAAGTCTCTCTGAGATGATCTGGACGGGCTGGGCTCCATACTGGAACACGGAAACACAGAGACACCATTAACACCAACACACAAACACACGGAGCGAGGGAACAAGGTCTCGTCAGGGCAGCTACAGAGTCAACACACGAGGGCAAGCGGGACTATAGGGAAGTCACAGACGTACCGTCGAGTTCAGATCTCCAAAACCTAAACTACGCCTCCTGCAGATCTGTGGAGTGGTGCATTGAGCGAGCGCTGACTGACTCTGAGTGTTCGGGTTCTGGGGTGCGACCAGACTCCAATAACACTTAACCAGAAGTGGTACCGGGTCAAATAGAGCCGTTTCAGAATCAGGAAGCAGAAAACGAACAGCAGTACAAACACGTATGACGTACGCTGAAGTAGGTACGGCGTCTTCGGGACTGCACACACCGTCTGCTTGCTCTATTTGGGTTTGTGTGTCGACTCGTGTGGAACTGCACCTCCAACGTCAGCTCAGACAGACCTACAGAAATCTGAGCTGGGAGGACAAGAGGAGGATAAGGCTTCAGCTCCTAATGGCCTGGGCAACACTCTGCGCTCCGTGTCGGAAAGCCTCCTGCATAGTGCCGGAGGTAGTCCGTTTCCTCGAAGGGAGAAGGACGTCCTTCCTATCCGACCAGCATTCCGAAAACTGCATGGTGTCCACTAAGTGGCAAGCAGCGACGCCAACGTCTGCTCAAAAGCTCCGCACATGTACCTCTTAACTCTCAGCTCAGCCAATCCCAGCGCCTCCTCAGCAGCCTCCCGCCTCGACCTCTCCTCCTCCAGCCTATCACTGAGCTGAGACATATTCTGCTGGGCGGAGTCAAGCTGCAGCTCTGCTTCTGCCAGCCTGCACACGGAACACAGAATTAAACACAAGTCCAAAACTCCGACATGCTCTACCAAAGACCAGTGGACACCCACCTGCCCCTCAGTTCTCTGACGTCCAGCCCGTCCAGATCAGCCACAGAGCTGCTCCTTTCCTGAGGAGCTCCAGGAGCAACCTCCACATGCACAGAGCCCTGCGACATAAAGGGGAGCACATGTACAGTCGTATGTAGACGTTAATGAACACCCCTCGTCTAATTCCCTGCTGTGGAAGTGAAGGTACCTGTGCCTGCGGGTGCTGAGAGTGGTGCTGGTTCTCCAGCCAGTAGCAGCGGTTCTGCAGCTCACTGAGACTCAGCTGGGTGTCTCTGAGCGTCTGAGACACGGCTCTGAACTGAGACGAAACGGCAGCTTTCTCCTCTACTGCCTGCTGCAGCTGTAGGACACACACAGACAACAAACCGTCAGCACTGCAGATAAACAGTTCCCCAGAATCCCACTGAGACCCGGTGCCTACTGTAGAGAACCTGCCCTGTACCGGTACTTAGCACGGCGCTAACTGTGTCTCTAAATAAGGACACACGTTAAACCATGGTGAACTGCTGAGCTCCCTCAAACAGACCTGCGGTTCTCAACAATACTGGTGGGATGGGTGGAGAATGACGGTGCGTGTCAGGCACACCACAGCCCTAACAACCACCTGGAATACCCATAAGGACACCATATCAACACCTGGAAACTGATTCAGCAATCACTCTGACTTTTCCTCAGATAAGAAGCACCACGGCAGTTTTGAATGTAGCCTGCACTATTAACAAAGAGGGTTCTGCAGTACAGACAGAGGTTCTAGATAGAATCACGGTACGGTATAGAACACAACACATTCTCAATTATATAGAGAATGTGTCACTCACTCAGTCAGTCACTCAGTCACTCACTCACTCAGTCACTCACTCAGTCACTCACTCAGTCAGTCACTCAGTCAGTCACTCACTCAGTCAGTCACTCAGTCAGTCACTCACTCAGTCAGTCACTCACTCACTCAGTCACTCACTCAGTCAGTCAGTCACTCACTCAGTCACTCACTCAGTCACTCACTCAGTCACTCAGTCAGTCACTCAGTCACTCACTCAGTCAGTCACTCAGTCAGTCAGTCACTCACTCAGTCACTCACTCAGTCAGTCACTCACTCACTCAGTCAGTCACTCACTCAGTCAGTCACTCACTCAGTCACTCAGTCAGTCACTCACTCAGTCACTCACTCACTCAGTCAGTCACTCACTCACTCAGTCAGTCAGTCACTCACTCAGTCAGTCACTCACTCAGTCAGTCAGTCACTCAGTCAGTCACTCAGTCAGTCACTCAGTCAGTCAGTCAGTCAGTCAGTCAGTCACTCAGTCAGTCACTCACTCAGTCAGTCACTCAGTCAGTCACTCAGTCACTCACTCAGTCAGTCACTCAGTCAGTCACTCACTCAGTCACTCACTCAGTCACTCACTCACTCAGTCAGTCACTCACTCAGTCACTCACTCAGTCACTCACTCACTCAGTCAGTCAGTCAGTCAGTCACTCACTCACTCAGTCAGTCACTCAGTCAGTCACTCACTCAGTCAGTCACTCAGTCAGTCACTCACTCAGTCAGTCACTCAGTCACTCAGTCACTCACTCAGTCACTCAGTCACTCACTCACTCAGTCACTCACTCAGTCAGTCACTCACTCACTCAGTCACTCACTCAGTCAGTCACTCAGTCACTCACTCACTCACTCAGTCACTCAGTCACTCAGTCACTCACTCACTCACTCACTCACTCAGTCACTCACTCAGTCACTCACTCACTCACTCACTCACTCAGTCAGTCAGTCAGTCAGTCACTCAGTCAGTCACTCACTCACTCACTCACTCAGTCACTCACTCAGTCACTCACTCACTCAGTCAGTCACTCAGTCAGTCAGTCACTCAGTCAGTCACTCACTCAGTCAGTCACTCAGTCAGTCGCTCACTCAGTCAGTCAGTCACTCACTCAGTCAGTCAGTCGCTCACTCAGTCAGTCACTCAGTCAGTCGCTCACTCAGTCAGTCAGTCGCTCACTCAGTCAGTCACTCAGTCAGTCACTCAGTCAGTCAGTCACTCAGTCACTCAGTCACTCAGTCAGTCAGTGAAAGGGTACTGATACCCCACCCCCCACCTCTCCATTAGCTACATTAGCTTAGGTGAGACCCATGTCACACCTCACTCCTCAAACACTAGCGACTCACTCACATTGTCAGAAGGTCAGGAGTCACTCACTCAGGCGGGTACTCACGCCGCTCGCCGCAGCAGGGCCGGTCCGCTTTTCATCAAGTCAAAGGAGGGGTGCTGCGCGTCTGAGCACGGTGAGTTGTATGCGAGCTGTACCTTGATGTTGAGCTGCTGGAAGCCCAGGTCTCTCTGCTGGATCTCCACCAGGCAGCGCTGCAGGTGACTCTGGAGCTGAACTCTCTCTGTCTGCAGCTGCAGCAGCTGCTCTGCGGTCCCGTCCTTACCTGTGAGGGCTGCTGATACCTGAAGAAGACGAGAGGCACATTTCAGCCCACATAGAGCTGCAGGTGGACGGACTTCGTTCTCAAATCTGATCTC
>JAMWET010002947.1:240000-260000 GCA_024036415.1 Prochilodus magdalenae | reverse complement strand
CTCTCGATCAAGGCACTCTGTTGTGATGAACGCTCGGTAAGTATTTCCATGTTCTGGTTAAGCTCAGTATTGCTCGCGCCCAGTACGAAGAGTTGCCTCTGATGCGCTGCAGCTGCTACGGAATACTCGTTTAGTGTCCTCTCTAACTTCTTGTTGACAATCTGCAAGTCGTTCAGAGCCCGGCCTTTCGCCCTATTGTCCTCCAACAGCCGAGTAATGACGAAGCCTTGTTCGAGAAGCTGGCTGTCTTTGTCCTGCAGGGCTTTTTGGAAGATGCTGTCCCACTGCTTTGCAGCATCGCTCCGACCTGGATCCACGCTGAGTACCGCTAGTTTGGCCGAACTCGTTTCCGCGTCCCTCTGCAGCGATTTGGTCTGCAAGTCTTTAGACTCCACCTGTTTCTGTAACGAAGCAACGACTCTGGCTTCCCTCTCACAGCGCTCCTGCAGGTCACTGATTTGTTTCTGCAGCTCGAGGCGCTGTTCCTTGAGAACGGCCTGCTGTTGCTGCGCGAGGTTTTCCAAAGACGACGACTTCTCGGCTGATTCAGATTCCGACTGCTGTTGCCTCTTGGCGGCCTCTTGGAGAAGCCGGTCTTTTTCAGAGGTCACTTTGGCCAACTCTTTGGTGGTGTCATTAAGGACGTTCTTGAGCGTCTTCAGCTCCGTTTGAAGACTCATGTTTTCCCTCTGTAAACTCGAAACCCTCTCGCTCATTTCTCTCAGCTCCTTCTCCGCTTGTTGGTGCTCCGTCTGAGCGTGCTTGAACGACCGTTCAAGGTTCAAAATCAGCTCCTGGTACTTGATGCAGTCGTGCTGAAGCTGGTTGATTTCTTGATGCTTCTCTTTCAGCAGCTCTTGAAGCTCTTTCTTCATGTTCTTGGAGCCTTCGGTGCCTCTCTGCAGCGCTTTGAGTCGGTCCTCAAATTCTTTCACAAGTTTCAGGTGCTGGTCCTCCTTTTCTTGACACACCTTCGCCTTTTCCTCCTTGGCATCTGTCAGCTGAGCCGAGAGCTGCTTGTTCTGAGTTTGCAGGACGGTCAGCGCCTCAGTCAACTCATCAATCCTTTCAGAGTTTTTGAGAAGCACCGTCTCCAGGTACTCGTTTTCGTTTTTCACTTTGTCAGACGTTTCCTGGACGTTCTCGAGTTCCTCTTGCAACAGACATTTGTCATCTTCCAAAATCCTGACCTTCTCATTTAGGCTTATGGTTTCTTGCCTGTTTGCTTCAATCACGTTTCGGAGCTCCGCTATAGTCTTCTCCTGCATGCAGAGTTCAACTTCGTGTTCTTTCTCCATCTCTTTTAATTTCTCCGACAGACTCAGCTTCTCCTTCTGCACAGACACAACCGTTTCCACTTGTGCCGCCAAGTCGGCTTTCTGAGCCTCGATTTGGGCCATGAAAGTTTTATTCAAACTGAAAGCCTCGTTCAGCTTGAGCTGCAGATTACTCTCCGTTTCTTTGGACTCCATGTGCCACTTCTCGAGGGAGGAGCTGGTGTCTTTCAGCTCCCGTGCCAAGTTCTGGTTATCCTGCTGAAGCTCGCACATCTTCCCTCGGAGCTCCTCAGACAATTCCTGCAGGGTCTTTATCTCACTCTCCAGCTGATTGTTTTTCAGAGTCAGCTCGTTAACCGTGCTCTTCTGCTCGTCATCAAACGAGATCAGGTCTTGCCTGATCTTCTCATTTTCCCCTTCCAGTTCTTCAATCCTTTGTTGCTTCATCTTGGCAAACTTTCTCATTTTCTCTTTGATCTTGTTGTTTTCATCCTCCAGTTCAGCGACCTGCGTTCTCAGACCGTCCAGCTCGGACTCGTATTTATGAGTCTTCGACAGAACTTCCTGTTTTTCTCTCTTGGCCCCTTCTAGAAGCTGCCTCATCTTATCCATCTCACTGCTAACATTCTCGTAGGCCTGCAGGAGAGACTCGTACTCCTGCTTCAAATCCGCATGCTTGGATTTCCACTCAGACAGCTCTTCGGTCTGGGAGTCTTTCAGGGACTCGAGCTGGCAGGAAAAGGCTTGCTTCTGTTGGGTGATGTTCTCTATCGTGAGCTTGAGGCTTTCGCAGGCCGCCGACAGGTTGTGGTTGTCGCTCAGAATCCGGTCCACATCAGCGGACAGGCTCTGCTTCTCGGCTCCCAGGGCGGAAACGCTACTCTCCAGATCTTTCCTCTGCTGGCTCAGTTCAGAGGCGACTCTTTCCAGGGACAACACTTCGGTCTGCGTCTTCTCGTTCTGCGCCGTCAGCCTCTGCACCTCTTCCTTGACGGCCCGGTTCTCCTTCATGAGCTCCTTCCGAGAGATCAGGGCGGCCTGAAGCTTCTTTGTGAGCTGCTCGAGTGATTTGTGTTCGGTGGATTCCGCGGGTCTTTGTTGAAGCTCGCTGACCTCGATTCTCATTTTTTCCATCTCGACCTCATGGAGGTGAATTTGTCTCTGCAGCTGTTGTTCTAGAGCAGATATCAGTTCCTCCTTCTCTGTGAGCAGAGCCTGAAACTCCAGGAGGCAGCCTTCACTGGCTCTGGAATCGGACTCTTGTTGAGTGTAGGTGGGGGACTCACGATCTGAGGAAGCCATCTTGTCGGCTGACTCCTTGTTTTGATCCTTGAGCTGTTTCAGCTGTGACTCCAGAAGTGCGACGTCACGTTGGGCTGTTTCCAGTCCCAGGATACAGTCCTCCTTTTCTTTTTGTTGTGCTTCCATTTGGGCTTTCAGTCGCTCAGCTTCACACCGCAATTCTTGGCACTGGAGATGTTCCCGCGAGACCTGCTGCTGCGCTGCCGTTAAGGAGTCCTGCAAGGCAAGCAGTTCGTCTGACTTCTGAGCTGCTTCTTGTAAGGCAGATGCCAACTCCACCTTGGCAAGATCCCGTTCTTCAACAAGCTGTTCAACCTTTCCTTCCATGTTTGTTAACTGAGATCTACGAGCCTCCGAAGCCTTCAAACTACCGGTCAGCTCTTCAACGGACGCGTGCAGGGTACCCACCTGGGTTTGATGCTGAGACTGCAGTTGGTTCATTTCTTGCTGCAGCTGTTCAAACCTCTGTTCGGTCGTTTGACTGTGAGCCTTTAGCCTTGTGATTTCTTCATCCTTCCCACGGATCACTTCATCGTGCTCAGATCCCAGTCGCTCCAGTTGTTCAGCAACTAGCTGGTCTTTATGGGACATCTCTGCAGTCACCTTGTCCAACTCCAGCCTGAGGCGCTCTAACTCTTGAGCTTGGGCTGACTGCATCTCCTGCACGTTTCTCTCCCTTTCCTCAGTACTCCTCGTCAAGGTCTCCATCTCTACTTGCAGGGACTCCAAGTTCCGAAGGGCGCCCTCTAGCTCTTGAACCTTGAGGTCGAAGGCTGTCTTGAGAGCATGGAGCTCATCCGTTTGGTGGTTGTGCTGCTCCTGCAGAGCTTGGTACGTAGCCTGGATTTCGGAAAGCTCCTCGCCATGCTTCCTCTCGCTTTCTTGAGATTTCTTCATCGCTTCTTTGCGGGCCAACAGCGCGGCATGAGCTTTCTTTTGAAGCACTTCCTTCTCGCGCTTCACCTTGGTCAGCTCAGCTTCTAATTCTTCAATACGGTTTGAGGTCTCTCTTCTTACAGCTTCGTCGGACATCGAGACGTCTTCCTTAGCTTGGTCCAGTTTCACCATCAGTTCCTGCTTCTCACGCTGAAAAGCTACATCGCTTTCATTGATGCTTCTCTGAAGTGCATCAACCAGGTGCTCCTGCTCCTCTAGTTTCTGAAGCGTGGCAGTCAAACGGGCATCTTGTTCATTTAATTTGGCTTTCAAACATCTGGCCTCCTCCTCCAGCTGTGCAGTGGTCTGCTCTTTATCCGACACCAGCGAAGTTAGCTCCCTGATGTCACCGTCTTTCAGTTCGAGTTGCCGACTCAGATCGGACACCACCGCCTCATGTTCTTTCATGGCAGTGACCCTTTGTGCCATCAGTTCTTCCACTTTCTCCCGCATGGCCGAAATTTCCACGCCGTTGGTGGCGTTCTGCGCCGTTTGGTTCTCATGTTCTTCTATTTTCTTCAGCAAATCCTTCCTGACCACTAGTGCAGCTTGAAGCTTCTTCTTCAAGGCCTCCTTGTCCTTTGTCAGTTTGTTGATATCGGACTTGAGATCGTCATTGTCTTTGGTCAAACCCGTTTTTTCCGTTTCCATATTTTCAATCCGAGTCTCGCTAACACACAGACGAGCTTTTGCCTCCTCCAGCTCTAAAAGCAGACTGTTTTTTAGCTCCTCGTGTTTCATCCTTTCGGTAGAGGCTGCCGCAACCACCTGCGTTACTGAGGCGTCCTTCTCTTTCAACTGCTGGCTGAGGCTGGTCAGTAAATCTTTCTGCTGACTGATCTGAATAGTCATACAGCTGATTTGTTCGTCTCGCTTCTGAACTTCGTATAGAAGCGCCTCCTGCTTTACACTGGCCTCTTTGAGGTCCTCTTGGAGACTGTTAAAACTCTCCGTCAACAAAGTAACCTCTGCACTCTTGTCTTTACAGCCTCTTTCGTTTTCTAGGCATTCGACTCGCTTGTTCTCTAGCTCCCTGCTTAGCTCAGCTAACTCGTTTCTAAGGGAACGTATCTCAGCCTGACTGTCCTCTTGCAGCTGTTGGATGGCAGTTTGGAGGGAGACCCTCTCTTCTTCAAAAGCTACTACCTTATCGGACAAGGACTGGGACAAATGCGATACGTCTTTCTGACTACATTCCTGATTTTCCTTCAGTGTGTTGTACCCAGCTTCCATATCGTGCAGGGCTTGCCTCAGATCTACGTTCTCGTTCTCCTTTGCCTGAACAGTGGCTAAAATGTCCTCTAACTTGCTTCTACTTGTTAGAGCGTCTAATTCTTTCTCCTGAAGCTTCTCTGAACCTTGCTTAATGGCCAACGCAGCCTCTGCCAACTTTTCGTTCAAACTATCTAGGTCCTGTTTCAGGGCATGCACTTTGCTATCTTTGGTGGTCAGCTCGTTCTCGATGGCTTGGAGTTGCTCAGCAAGGATATTCTTAGCCTGCGTTTCCCTATCGAGAACCGACAGCCACTCTTTCTCAGACTCCTGAAGAGTTTGCTCAATTCTTTGAACTTCGGATTTCAATCCGTTGATTATTTCATCTTTGGCACTAACCTGGACCTGGAGTTGCTCCGTCTCTGCCTTCATTTTCTCCACCACCTCACTCATGCTACTGGACTGGAGCTGTTCCTGCGTCCTGTGAAATTGGTAATCCCTAGCGAGCTCGTCTTTTTCCAGAACCAGTTTGTTCACCTCCTCCTCCTTCAGTGCTCTCTCGCTGTTGACCTTTTCTAGCTCCTGCTTGACCAAGTTATACTCCTCCTGAAGTCTCGAGTACTCCGACACTACATGCTCCGTGTGCTTTACCTGAGCAGTGTACTGATTGTTAATAGCGTGCAGAGCCAGTTCCCTTTGCTCAAGGTTCTCCGTTAGAGAGTTCACCTGTGTGGCAACTTGGAGATGCTGTGCCTTTAGTCTCTCGATTTCAACAGTCAGAGAGTCGGCATTCCTTTGATGGGCAGCCAACGCATCCTCCTTCTGTTTCGAGATGTTAGCGTTCAGTGCTTGCAGCTGTTTGACCTCGTTCTCCAACGCCACTGACTCCTGCCTAAGAGCCACGACCTGCTCCTCGCGCTCCTCGACTCCCCGCTTAAGGTTCGGTATTTCTTCACCCCGCTGGGAGAGCAAAGTCCTCGTCTCTTGAAGTTCTTCTACCTGGGAGGCGAATTTGTCCTGAAGGTTTGTTAAGGCACTTTGTTTTTCCTCTACTGCTGCGGAAAGTCTGGTCGAGTCCTCCTGTAGCTCCTGAATCTGGCGTTGCAGCCGAGAGACCAGTTCTGTACTTTCCATGAACTGATCCTTGAACAAAGCAGCCTCGTCGGCCGTCCGCTGAAGATCCTGGAGAGCTTTGTTTTGGTCCGACACAGTACACCCACTTTCCTCCAGAGCTGCTTTCAGACATGTTACTTCCTCAGACTGGGCGCTCAGGTCAGCGTTCAAGACTGAAACCAATGCTTGGAGGTCTGTTGACTGTCGCTTCAGGTTCTCGTTCTCTAGATCTTTGGCTTTCAAGGTTTCCTTCAGGTTGGTGGACTCTGCTGAGGAACTGTTCCCGATATCAAGAATGATCTGCTCTTTCTCACTTAGCGCCGTCCTGAGCTGTGCGGTCTCGGAGGACAACCTCTGAACCTCACAGTTCAGCTGGGAAACCGTATCCTCAAGGTTGGCGGCACTCGTCTTCAAGTTCAGATACTTGTCCAGTTCCTGCTTCAACAGATCCTCTTTCTCGGCTACCGAACCTGTGAGACAGTCATTCTTTTCAAGCAAGCTCTGCAACTCCCCCTGTAATTTCGAGATGACGTCCATGTCCGAGTTCAGTCGAGCTTTAGACGCCTCTGATTCTGCCACCATCCTTTCACTGAGCTGAGTGATCTCCTGATCTTTCTTGAGCAACAACAAATCTTTCTCCTGCAGGGCCTTTTGCAAATTCTGAGCCTCTCTCTGGAGCTCAGCAATGGCCTCCAACTTCTGGCTGATCTGATCCTCGCCCTCGGTGGATTTGACCTGCAACTGATTCAGGAACGCCTCCTGCTGCCTAAAGGATTCCTCCCTTTGCTGCAGCCCAAGCTGCAAGGCTTCAGTTTGGGAGCTCAGGGTTGATACCTGTTGCGTCAAAGAGGCCACATTCAAGTCCCGGCTGGACAGCTCGCTCTGAAGGGTGGCCACCTCCTCTAGTCTTCTGGATACCTCTGATTTAACGGAGGCATTTGCCTCATTTAGTGCCTGAATGTTCTCTTGAAGCTTCACCATCTCCGCTTGTTTCAGAGTCAGCTCCTCTCTCAGTGCAGCGCTTTCTGCCATGTGGCTCTCCAAGGAACTCTTTAGATCCGACTCCAGCTTTGCAACCTTGTCGTTCAGGGTGTCCAACTGAAGAACCTTCTCCTCCAGGCTGCTTTCCTTCTCCTGCCGCAGTCTCGAACATTCCCCTTTCAGGGTCTCGTTCTCAGTTTGCAGGTCCGCATGAAGCTCGCGCTGACGATCAAGTTCACCTTGCAAGGAGGCACATTCCTTGGACTGCTGTTGTAGGGAAGCGTCTTTCTCCAAAAGTCCTGACTTAAGAGCGCTACCCTGCTCCTGAAGCAGTAAGACAGTTTCCTGGAGCTGAGCAAGCTGGCTCTGATAGCCCTCGATCTGTTTGGTCTGATCTAGAACAAGCTGCTCCTTTTCAACCAAGCGGTCGTTGAACTGCGAGTTTGAGGTTTCAAGTTGCTCCGTTAGACGTTTCACCGTCTCCTCGCTCTCACTCAGCTGTTTTGAGAACGAAGCACATTCATTGGTCTTTTCAAGTAAGCTTTCATCGAAGGACTGTTGACACTGCTCGCTAACCTTGCTGAGGTCCTCCAACCTGGAAGACAGCCCTTCTTTCTCCTTGAGCAAGGCGTCTATGATTTTACGGTTTTCCGTATGCTGCAGCTCCAGCCCCGATACCTTCTCCTGTAGCGAGGTCTTTTCCTCCTCTGACTCGGACAGGGACTTCAGCACGTCCGTCTTTTCTTTCTGAAGGGTGGTGATCTGAGAAGCTAGGTTTTCGTTCTTTTCCAGTGTGGATGCTACCTTCTGATCCATTTCAGACAACACCTGCCTTACCCCATCAAGTTCTTTCTCCCTCTGCTCGTACATCGCCCGTATCTGCTGGTTCTGCCCAGTCAGTGCCTGGATGTGGCTATGAAGACCAACGATATCCGTCTGTCTTTGAGTCATCTCATCGGAAAGCCTGCTGCTATTGCTCAGCAGGTCTTCCAGGGACTTCTTCATGTCAGCATTTTCAGCCTCCAGCCTCACCCTAACTTCATGGACCGTCTCCAGCTCCCTGCTGAGGGACTCGTTCTTCTTGTTGAGTTCATCCGTGTGGATCTCGAACCCTTGGGTCTTCTCACTGAGGGCGCTTTCCTTTTCCCGAAGGCTGTGGCCAAGTCGAGCGCATTCCTCTTTAAGCAAGTCACACTCGCCATGGAGCTTGGAGAGCAGATCTGTTTGCTGGGCGAGTTCGCTCTGCAAGGAAGCGACCTGAGAGACTTGGTCCTGCAGTAGAGTGTCCTTCTCCAGCAGTCCTGATTTCAGGGCAGCTCCTTGCTCCTGAAGCAGAGTCAGAGTCTCCTGGAGTTGTGCAACTTGGCTCTGCTGGGTGTCCATTTGCGTCCTCTGCTCAGCTATAGTCGTCTGCTTCTCTGCGACTCTACAGTTCAGTTCGTCCACCTGAGTGTTTAAGGCTTCGATTTGGTTTTGTAAACGTGCGACTGTTCCTTCGCCCTCCTCCAGCGACTGTCTGAGATGATCACACTCTCGGGTCTTTTCTAAAAGACCTTCCGATAAAGCCTGTTTGTTTTGCTGGAGGATGTCGTTAAGCTCAGACGTTCTCACAGTGAGCTCCTCCTTCTCTTTAGTTAGCTCCTCGATCAGTTTCTCCCATTCGGAGTGCTGAATTTCAAGGCCAGAGAGTTTACTCAGCAGTGCGTCCTTTTCCTGGGAGACCTGGGACAGCGTTTGGACCTGGACCTCGATTTCCTGTTTACTTCTTCGGGTCTCCTCAGCGAGACTGCTCACTTGTGATTCCAAACTGCCTTTCTCGTTTTCCACCACGTCCAATTTTTCCTGAACCTCGAGCAGAAGCTGCGTTTGAGTCTTAAGCTTCTCCGAATTCTCCTCTAGAGCTTTCTGTAGACTCGAGCCTTCGCTCTTCAGCGACTGCAGGCGGTCTTCTAACTCGGAAATCCTCTCGGTTTTCCCAGATAACTCCTCCTCCAGTTTTCCTTTATAGTCGTCCCTGGCTTGGAGCTCGGCACTGAGTGCCTGCTTTTCTCCTTCTCCGTCCCGTAGCCTTTGCTCCAGGGATGATATGACCTCCAGCTTCTCGTAGACCCCCCGTTTGACCTGCTCCTGGCACTCAACCTGTGCCTGAAGCTGAGAAGACAGGGACTGAAGCTCGCTGCTATACCTGGCGACCTCTGCCAGGAGCTTGTTCCGCTCCTCCTTCAGCGATTTCATTTCCTCCTCGTGTGTTTGCTCCCGGCCCAACATCTGCTCCGTCAGCTTCTCGTTTGAGCTCCTGCTTTCCTTCAGCTGTGAGAGAAGGTCTTCAGACTCCTGGAGCTTCTGGGTGGTCACCAGTACCTGTTCCTTCAGTGACGAAATCTGAGTCTCGCATTCCGAGAGGTGGTTGCGCTGATTCGCGCTGAGCCTCTGCGTTTCCATGCGGAGATCCTTTATGGTGGCCTTGTCCTCCTCCGCCTGCCTTGCCAGCTCGTTAATTTCATCCACCTTTGACTCCTTCTCTTTTCTGGCTTCATTCAGATCACTCTCGGCGACCCTCAGCTGCTCCATCAGCTCGGCTATCCTCGCGTTAAGAGACTGCTGATCTGAAGACTGTGACTCTTTAATGATCCGAGCTTCCTGTTCCGCTTTGGTCAGGGCGCTCTCCGTGCGGACAAGCTCCTCCTCCTTCTGCTTTAGGTCATGTTTCAGCTCGTGGATTTGATCGGCATATTCGGACATGTGGCCAGACAGGACGGAGATCTCCTTGTCCTTCTCCGTGATGGTGTCTTTGAGGTTGTCGATCTCTCGCTCGCAGCTCTGGAGGTCATGGATAAGCTGAGCCCGTTCTTCTAAATGTGTGGTGTTCAGCTTATCCAGCTCATCGTTCGTTTGATCCAAATCAGTCTGCAGGAATTCGATCGTGGCCTCCTGCTTCTGCATCTGAAAGGTACAAATACAGGTTCAGGAAGTTTAGGAATCAGCAGAGTCAATGGAGAGAGAATTATTTTTTAATTATGAGAAGGTTTAAGAAGGTGGTTGAAAAGTTATCGGCTCGGGGCAGATACTGACTCGGACCACAGGGGGGCACCAATCACTTGGATCTTTTATAAACTGTGGGCTCAGCCATTAATGGAATGGGTTGGGGCAACAGCGGGAAATGGTGGTGCTTCAAATGCTGCACGTGGAACCCTGGCACGCTACCGTGGATACAGCTCGAGCTGGTCAACCATGGGCTTATGGACTGAGCTGCCCCCCGCTTCCCAGGTGATTCAGAGACTCGGCAGGTGAGTTGGTCTCTCAGTGGTCCAACCAAATTTAGGCATACACACCTTTACATAGGCTCACGTCTCACAGCACCACACGGGGGCAGTGTGCCTGCTAGCCAGGGTGAGGACAGGCTGATTGAACCCCAGTTTGGTGGTTTGGCTCCGTGTGTCCGTGATTCCTGGGCCTCTAACAATCATTGCGTATTCTGAGACTACTGTAGGCTACTTATAAGATATAATCACTCACTGTGAGCTAGTTATAATATTAGTATGAGGATTTTAAGTTAATTGGTGAGTTTCTCTCACTATGAAGCCAATTTAATTGCTGTTTGAATTGAGCTAGTAGGCCAATACAGCAAAATAGTTTTATATAAACTAAATTTTTTTTTTTTAACGTAGCTGTTACCTTTTTCTAGTTCCCGGATGTAGACGGGACCTGGAGCGGAACTTTAACTCGTTAGCTCCAGAGCTAAACACAAACGTGAACCCCAAGTTTACCACATCGCGACGAGCATTGAGCAGAAGTACAGACGACGGGGACGTCATTAGTGCTAACATATTTAAGTCATATTGAGCTGTGCCGGTGTGTCTGCTGGGATGTTAAGGTGTTCAGTGTTCAGTAAGTGTGTTTAAACTGCAGTTTAGTAATAGTTTTTTCTTTACATTTAAATAATAAAATTAAACTAATTTAATTTAATTTATTCAACAGTGAAAAAATAATGAAAGACTGGAAAACCGTGTACTTATACTTAAAAATATCACTTAATTTTTATAAATAAATATAAATATTATATAACAACACATACATACATATATATATACATATAGTATTTAATTAATTATGATTTGTTTTATAATTATATTATTATTTATTTAGATTTTATTAAAAGGTAATTTACTATGGATTTCTCTTCATTTCAATATAAAGAATTAATTTTTTTTTTTTTTTTTTTAGACTTTTACTGGTTGTTGCCCCACCCCCCTCAACACCAACACTGCCACCCCAACACCCCACCTCCCTACCTACCTAGACTGTGAAACAAGCCTTACCTTGTCTTTCAGCAGACCTAGCTTCTGCGTTAATTCTGCAACAGTTGCTTTCATTTCTGAACACTGCTTCTCAAACGTGCTGCACTTCTTGGTCACCTCATCCAGCTGGACGAACAGGGACATCAGAATTATGGACGATCAACCACAGAACATTAAACCAGAACCACAGAACCACAGCGTCACTTACATTATGTTCGGTCTGGATCAGCCGGTCGGAGACCTCCCTGTGCTGGTCCTCCTTCTCTCTCAGCGCGTCCTTCAGGTTGTCTATGAGCTCCAGCTTCTCGGAGGTTTGGGCGAGCGTGTGCTCCTTCTCCATGAGGGACGACTCCAGACACTCCTGCGTGCTGCTCAGCCTGATTACACACGTATGTAGAGTTTCGTTTAATGGCCGAGCTAAATGCCAACTACCAAGTTCAAATCTTTCTCAGGTGTTTACCTGAGCTACCTGTAAGGTCCCAGACTGACTCTATCTAGAGTAGACACTAGTCTCTCCTCCTACAGTGAGCTGATTAAGGCCCAATCCCATTTCTTATTTTTACCCCTCCCCCTTCATACTGAGTTATGAGGGGTAGTGGTTGCAACCGCACATCACTGACCACCACCCACCCACCACAACCGGTGAAATGGGACCACCCTTCAAGAACCAGATATGTCATCAGGTGTGGTCAGGGCGTTTATGTAAACAGATGAAAATCAGGACCTCAGTTTTACACAGTCTGTCTAATGAGTCCCCCAGTGAACCCGGGCCCAGACAGAACCTGCAGGACTGCTAGCGGTGCTCTGCAGGCGACCCTGCCCGTCTGCAGCGCCAGCAGAGGAGGGTGGAGTTCAGCTCTTCACTGCTTAAACACATTTAGGGCATCATGTGACTTCAAGGGTGGGGCAATTATTTATTATCTCCACCCAGAATTCCTCAGTGATGTGAAACTGAGCTCTTAAATCTCCAGCTTCATGATCCAATCTCCTCGTTCCACCTTAAATGGTGCAGCAGCCTCAGGTACCTGAACGTAATTGCTGCAGCATTTAAGGTGGACCGGGAGATTCCGCTAGGTGGCGCAGAGACGTCAGCGCTTCAGTAGGGATTTTTTTATTTAGCCCTAATACTCCACCCGACCCCTTTAGATCTGAAATTTGCATATCCTTTGATCTAAATCTTCTCTAAGCATAAATCTTTAAAATGTGTCAAATTAGCATTTTGGTCACATGGTACAGCTGATAATCATCCAGAGTGTACCTATACACAGGTTTATCAGTTTAGACAGAGCAGTTTGAGTGGCACTCTTCCTCCTGACCTCCTCCCATTACTGAACAGTGAGGTGGCAGTCTAAGGGTTACACGCCGCGAGGGTGAGAAGCACGTTACCCTTTCAGCTGTTCGTTCAGACTCGTGACGAGGAGTTGATGCTTCTCAGCGTCTCTGCTCTGCTGTGTGCGCAGGGTGGCCAGCTGAGCTTGCAGTCTCTCCGACTCATTCTGCAGAGGCAGAGCACACAGACGTTACAGGACTTTATTTATTTATTTATTTATTTATTTATTTATTTATTTATTTAGAGAAACACCCGTGACTTAGTCTCAAAACCAGCAAACCCAAACACGAGTACACGCCGCACAGTGAGTTCAACAAAGCCAAACAAGCTAGAAGACTCAACACCACCGTTATCCTCTCTACAGCGCACACACACACACACACACACACACACACACACACACAGACACAGAGTCATACATATGCACACACACGCACAAACACACACACAGTCATACACACACACAGTCAGTTACACACACACAGAGTCATACACACACACAGACAGACAGACACACACACAGTCAGACAGACACACACACAGAGTCATACATACACACACACAGTCATACACACACACACACAGTCAGACATACACACACACACAGTCAGACACACACACACACACACACACACACACAGACAGTCATACACACACACAGTCAGACACACACACACACACACACACACACACACACACAGTCAGTCACACACACACACACACACACACAGTCAGTCACACACACACACACAGTCATACATACACACACACACACACAGTCAGTCACACACACACACAGTCAGTCACACACACACACAGTCAGTCACACACACACACACAGACAGTCAGTCACACACACACATTCATACATACACACACACACAGACAGTCAGTCATACACACACACACACAGTCACACACAGACACAGTCAGTCATACACACACACACACAGTCAGTCATACACACACACACACACACAGTCAGTCATACACACACACACACACACACACACAGTCAGTCATACACACACGCACACACAGTCAGTCATACACACACACAGACACAGTCAGTCATACACACACACAGACATACAGACACACACACACAGACACACACACAGACAGACAGTCATACACACACGCACACACAGTCAGTCACACACACGCACACAGTCAGTCGCACACACATACATATGCACACAAACACACATGTACACACACACACACACAGTTACACACACATTGCACACACGCACAAACACACACCTGAGAACCCCAAAACGGGCCACCTTCTTCACCTACATCAAAGGTCACCTGTGTTAGAGGGGTGCATTACAAAATCCTATAGTTCTTGGAAAAAGCACATGCACATTACCATATATCCATATACGGAACAACATGAACAGGATCATGAAGGAATCCAGAGGAATTCATAAATCACACACACACGGTTAGTCAGACAGCCCAAAGAACACGCTTGTCCTGGGCAGGTTAGCCTCACTGAGCTACTCGCTAGCCATGCAAACTCGGCAATGCAAAACTTCTATAGGCATGTATTCATTTATTCATGTGCTTATTTATTTATTTAGCCATTAAGTATGTTTTGTGTGTCGGGTTTTTTTGTCAGGCTCTAAACCTGGAACAGAACCGTGCGGTAGTCCCTTTCTTTTTGGTGCCGTAGCCGTACAGCCGTTAGCATGCCCACAAGCCACTCAGCTGAGAACAGTGAAGCCGTATGGAGTAGTACGTACGTCGTGTGTAACTTAAACGCCAGTCAATTTTGATTACTACTGGTTTTATCTTTAGGTGAGGCCAATCACATTAACTCATCCGTGAAGGGACACACCCACAGACAATAAGGGGCAGGGAGTACCCGGAGCGGTAGGCAGCCCTATCCACGGTGCCCGGGGAGCAAATTGGGGAATAGGTGGCTTGCTCAGGGGCAGTTCAGTCGTTACTGTGGGGTCAGGTGATTGAACCGGCGACCCTCCAGCCCACGACCTGCCGGGATACGTGTCAGGCCGCTCATCCCTTGTAGAGATGTTCTAGTAAAGTAGTGGAACAGCCCTTAAGGTGGCCCCATAGTGGGAAATGACGAGGCTAAGCGGGAGAAACATCCTTCAGGTCCAGCCGTATGTAAAAGTCTGAGTGCAAATGAACACTAACATAAATCAGCGACTACGTACCTGTAGTGATTCGATTCGGGCCTGCAGCTGCAGCCGATCCTCCAGATCCTGACACCGCTCCTCCAAACCGAGGATCTGTTCCTGCAGCTGGTTTCTTTCAAGCTCCAGCTCCTCCACGACGGACCGCAACCCCCCTAAAACACGGAGAGGTCACTCGTTTACCAAGGCAGAACGCGCAGGAAGCTTCAAACCAAAAACGTGAAGACATGCAAATGAATAAAGAGGTGTACCAACACATACAGGTACACGGATCAGCACCGTGATCCACATGCAAGGTTAAGGGCTTTTATATTCAGAAATGATCAGAGACGTCCTGGTCCAGTTCCTTCGCTCCCCGATCCGATCTCAGTGCCCTCGGTTAAACTGATCTGCAGCCTGCTGAACCGAATTCTGACGGTTTCACCGGGGTTCATTTAATTAGCCACGTCGCCACTGCAGAAATTAAACAGGCTAAATCCCAGACAGCAAGCGCACGTGGGCTACACCTGGCTAAGATATGGCACTGCTGGCCCACTGTCGAAACCGACAACCTGCCGTGAGCCAAAGCTGGGCCACATACACACAACATGCATTTGACCGACCAGTGCCAAAACAGATCTGGTCCACTTCTGGCACAGATGCAGCAGAGCTGCCTACGTTTGGCAGAGGTGTGGCTCTAATGTGGTGCATGTGCGGCCCACATCTTGCTACTGGTAAGTGTCGTCAGCCCAACTGGGAAGGGGCCCATGGGGAATGTGGGCCGGATTTAGGCCAGAACAGTTTGGCTGTCTGGGATGTGTTTCTGCCGTCTTGCTGTAGCAACTCTGTTCCGTCCGTTACTGTGTCCTTCAAATCAGCTCAGGAACAGTGTGTAGAGCTTCATGGAATGGGTTGCCATGGCGAGCAGCTGCATCCGAGCCTACATCACCAAGCGCAGTGCAGAGCGTGGAACGCAGTGGTGTAAAGCTCCGCCCCTGGACTCTAGAGCAGTGGAGGCGTGTTCTCTGGAGTGACCAATCAGGCATCTCCATCTGGCGAGCCAATAGTTGAGTCTGGGTTTGGCGGTACCAGGAGAACGGTACTGGTCTGACTGCACTGTGCCGAGTGTAAAGTTTGGTGGAGGGGGGATTATGGTGTGGGGGTGTGGTTCAGGAGTTAGGCTCCGCCCCTTAGCTCCAGTGTGAGGAACTCTTAATGCTTCAGCAGACCAAGAGACTCTGGACCATTCCATGCTCCTGACTTTGTGGGGACAGTTTGGGGACGGCCCCTTCCTGTTCCAACATGACCGCACACCAGTGCACAGAGCAAGCTCCATAAAGACATGGATGAGCGAGTCTGGGGTGGAGGAACTGGACTGGCCTGCACAGAGTCCTGACCTCCACCCGATAGAACACCTTTGGGATGGATTAGAGTGGAGACTGAGAGCCAGGCCTTCTCGTCCAACATCAGTGTCTGACCTCACCCATGAGCTTCTGGAGGAATGGTCAAAAATTCCCATAACACATTCCTAACCTTGTGGAAAGACTTCCTATAAGAGTTGGAGCTGTTATAGCTGTAAAGGGTGGAGCTTCATGTTACACCCAATGGATTAATAAGGTGATGTGTGTGTGTAGACAGACGAGCGAATACTCCAGGCTGTATAGCGGACCTACTGCGCTCTCTTTTACATTATCTGATATAAAAGCCCTTAACCGCACACTTCATTAACCAAACACAGATGGCTGAAACACTTACCACAGGTGAAGGCACCGCACACCTACATCATTACACACTGACAAATAAAGGTTCAACGCTTTTAACATGGACTACAGCCTACTGAACCAAGACTAGGCAGTTCATCCAGCACGCACATGCTCCGAACGGGCCGAGCTCTACGAAATAAAGCAAACTACACAGTACAGGTCAACCAAAAGTGATGCCCACACTGGGTTGACGGGTTAGATCAAATTAAAAACACTCGGTTTCAAATAAAGCTGAGTGAGGTGTTAAAATCAACCGAATGACAAATAAATAAACAAATAAAATGATAAAATCAGGATGCGATATTCAGTACAGTCAAATACGGCACATGAACAGTGTGCATGCCAGTCTCAACTGTCTAGTGGGTTTCACACCTGTGTCTGAGGCACTGGCACTGTACTCGGGCCACCAACCTCCCATATTCTCCCCCTCCATGGGAGTGGTGCTGCCTGAGGGGCTTCGGGGGTCCGGGAAAGACGACCTTCGGTCAAACTCGAAGTCCTCCTGAGGAGAAGAGAGGAGATCACACAGAGTCAGGGGTCTCAAACCGACGGACCCCCACACATTTACAGTCTGGCATTTACAGCCTACAGTCGGTCGTCTGTCTGACCGGCAGACCTGCTCCACCTGTTCGACGCTGTGTGGTTACCCAACATCACAGCTATTAGATCACCTCGGGCGGGTGAGTACAGCGTTTAGGGCTGAAGCAGAGCTCCGCACGCAGGAGGAGGCTTTTAATTAGAACCTGACGCAGCATGAACGCCGCACAGCCACTGGAACCCTTCTCCAGGTGACTGGCTCGCCCAGGGTTCTAACACAGAGGGAACGTTACTCACTTCTGCCCCGAGTGGGCACGTCCAAGACAGAGCGGGAGACTCAGCACTGCAGGACATGAATGAACTGGACTCGTTTACTCGGAACTTTACATATAGCAGAACAATAAGGCCATCATGATAATGACAACTTTATATACAACTCTAAATATTAATTATATTATATTTATATTATTTATTTATTTATATAATTATTATACTTATTTATATTATTATATTTATTTATTTATATTATTATTATATTTATTTATATTATTATTATATTTATTTATTTATTTGTATTGTCATTATATTTATTTATTTATATAATTATTATATTTATTTATATTCTTATATTTATTTATATAATTATTATGTTTTTTTAATTTATATAATTATTATATTTATTTATATTATATTTATGTTACAGCTAATACAATAACAAGAACTATTATCTACCATTATAACTATTTTATTTTGTTTATGTATTTTGTAGCTGCAATTGTATTATTTATTATTATTTACTATTATACTTACCAGTATTATTATTTACTTTTATTTTGTTTGTTGATCTTGTTTTGTACTATTATTATTATTACTGTTATTATTATTTTGTTGTTCTTGTTTTGTGGTTGTTGTTGTTGTTAATATTATTACGTATATGATTACTGCAATATTAAATTAGGATGCACCAAAATTGATTTTTTCCTAAGCCAGACAAAACTAATCATATGGCCGAATCCTAAACAGTTTTTCTAGTGGTTCATTAATTTTGCCACTTTTCACCGCTGCATAGATGAAGCTAAATATCTGATCCAGGTGATTTGGAGTCATACCTGCAGGCTGCGGGGGGCGGAATCTCCAGGCTTCTTGCCCCTCTGTGGGCGGAGCACTCTGGACCGGGCAAGCTCCTCCTCCTCCTCCAACTCCTGCTGCCGATTGGCTAGTGCTGGATCGGAGCAGCCAGGAAAGAACCAGTCATCCTCAATCAGTTTTGTGCCACAGGAAGGTTTGTGGGGTCAAATATATTTATACCGAGGGCAGTGGAGGAACAAAACCAACAGAGGGAGGAGAAGGGAGGAGGAGGGAGGGAGGAGGAAAGCAAACACACAGGGTGTGGGGGGAAAAAAGGGGGGATTTAAAAAGTAAAAGAAAAAAAAAGGTGGAAATGAAGAATAAAGAGAGGGAGGGAGGATATACACCACCCGCACCACATTCACAGCTCAAACCTACAAAACTACACTCACACGTAGCTACACACATCGCAACAGGGTGGAGGAAGGGCATGAACATGTGCTGGTGTTGAGTACATCTTAGCATTTGTCAGTTAAAGCCATGCACATTCCTTTATCATCAGAGTCGGGCTTCGATAAACACCAGACTGAACACCAGACTGAACACCAGGGGTGGTAACGATTCACAACACTCACCGTTCAGGTCCATTCCATAACAGATACCATTCATTTCCTGACCCAAAATCCAAAAATACGCACCATGTGCCTCAAGTTAGTGTGACCGTTTTCATTTTCAACTTATAAAATGATTATTATAATCATAAAATATATTAAAGGCCGTATATCAGCACGGTGTAGCTTACACGCACTAGCAGCAAGATGATGCGCTAATGCTAAAAAGATCGGTCTCTGTCTAATTAGCTAACCAAGAGCTAATATGACCCATTCAGTAGCCACAGGCTAATGCTAGCCTCACCTTTACAAGAAAGCCCCAAGCTTATATGTTAGCCCTGGTCCAACACACCAGCTACACACTGATATGCTAGCCTAGAGCTAACATACTAGCCATGAGCTCATATGTTAACACTGATCTAAAGACTTGAACACAAGCTAATTTGCTAATTTAACCTGTTGCCATAACCTAATGTTTTAGCTTTGATGTAATCCGGCAAATAAACCACATTCGGCACTAGCTAAAGTTAGCCACACTTTATCTATTGCCTTATCTGTTGCACCATCCACAAGCTAATAGGTTAGCCCTGGTCCAACACATCAGCTACAAACTGATATGCACTAGCCATGAGCTAACGCTGACCTAAAAAGCTGAACATAAGCTAATATATTAGCCCCAAGTTAGCAAGCACGCCACAATGTTAGCCCTAAAACCCCACACTAGTCCAGAGCTACTCAAAAGTCATGAGCTCATGTTAGCTTAAGCTAATATGTAAACTTCAGTCTAAATCACTGGACATGAGCGAATACGCTGGGACCGGTCTAACATGCTAGCTGCAAACTGATAGGTAAACCCAGGGCTAACACAGTCATTAGCCATTAGCTTATATGTGAACCTAAGTTGCTAGCTCTGATCTAAAACAGTAGCCGCAAGCTAATGTTAGCCTTGCTTTAGTGTGCTTGTGCTAATGTAGGCCCAATCTGCTATGCTATCCACAAACCAACATGTTAGCTTTAGCCTAACTAACTAAATATGAGCTAATATGTTAGCCTGGAGTAAAAGAGAATCCACAAGCTAACATAAGCTAATGTTAGCCATGGTCGAATGCACTTACTACAAAGTACAAGTTAAAGCTAAACCGCTAGCCTCAGGCTAATTCACTACTATAACACACATGCTAACGTGGGAGACCACATGTTAGTCTTGGTCTAACACCCCTATAAGCTATTTTGTTAGCCGTGAGCTAACACGAGCAACAATCTAATATTTTAGCCGTGATGTAACATGTTAGCCACAAGCTAATACGCTAGCCCTGACCTAGCAAAGCATACTCAAGCTACTACTGTAGCTGTGATGTAATGTACCGTGTTAGCGCCAAGCTAACACGCTGGTTATGAGTGAGCCTGCGATAGTCACGGTACAACTGC